>JAPMOB010243329.1:0-18295 GCA_029875015.1 Lepomis gibbosus | reverse complement strand
GTGTGTGTGTGTGTGTGTGTGTGTGTGTATGTGTGTGTACGCGTGCATTTCTTCATATCATTCCGTCCATGAGTGTGTCAATGCATGATTAAAATCATTCTGAATACAATGTTGATGTTGGAAATGTCGTAGTAAAGAGTAAAGTATTTTTAAATGCTGAAAATGACATGACATGAAAAACGATGTAGATGTTTACAAAACCCAATTTTTTCTTTTCTGTCTTTTTTTTTCTTCTCAAAGATGAAATAAAACTTGACTGGCAAATGAAGCAATGCAGAAGAGTGTCTTTTCTATTGATGTTGAGAAAAGTCTTAACTCAATTAAGGTTGAAGTTATGTTTCAAAATTAAGTTGCTAATTTCACTAAATGCTTAGCAATTAGCAAATGGACCGCAGTATGTAATCATATTTGGACTGAACTGAGCCAGCTGAGGAATTAGCCTCCGCCCTGCTTTAGCTAAAGCTAAAGTGACTAATCAACTATATATGGCTAACCATCTGGTGTCTGGAAAGACAGGTTAGATATCTTTAACCTTAAAGGTTAGGTTCACTTTTACCCCTTTTTTTATATATTGCAACGATTTGTGATCGTTCTTTATGTCTTTTACTGAAGAAGACATCACATACAATGTAACTGACAAATTCCACCGTCCTTGTTCTAAATGGCAAATTCACTGTATTTAGATAGCACTTCACACAAGGTGATTTCTGATATTCAGGAGCAATTTGAACGTTAGTATTATGCTCAACAACACTTCAACAAGTGGACAAGAAGCACCTTCTACAGCTCCTCCCTAATTATTTGCAAACGATGGCAATGAGGCATTGAGATTTTCAGCTGGAGCTAATAACTGGCCTCAGTAGCCTGAACTGGCCAGATCAATTTGGTGTTTCTTTTTAGCACGAAATTCCCTATGGCTGTTATTACAACTCAGCACATGCAAGCAGCTCTGTTAGGCTGTTCTCAGGCACAGTGATCCTTTGAGCTAAATGCTAAACATCAGTATACTAACAGGCTGATGTTAAAGGAGACCTATTATGCTTTTCCATATTTTATGACTTATCTACAATGTTAAAATGTTGGATGTTCATGTTAAAAATGACATAAGCTTCAAATAATGAGGTTAAAGTATTTTTAAAAATCCCTGTGCGCCAAAACCTCAGATTTCGTTCTGTTCTGAACACTCTGTTTTCAACAGCTCTTTCTACAAACGGCTCCGTTCTGCGACACCCGGAGCTAGATTGAGCCGCTATTCCATATATGGTCATTTGCTCTGCACAGCTACACTCAGTCTGCCTGTACTGCAACAGTCTGGTACATGTGCTTCAGGTCTTGGCCAAACAGAAGACAGTGGGCTTTGAGAGGGGGGGCCTTACAGAGACAGGAGTATCTAGAGCTTGTTTCAGACAGGCTGAAATGAATGCCTACATGAAGGGCCAGTATAAGACAGGATTTTTTTTTAAAACTTTGAATCATGCAAAGCTGCCATACAGGAGTCACTGAACAACAATGTATGACTGAAAAAGCAGTATATTAGGTCTCCTTTAAACAGGTTCACTTTACAACTGTTTTTTAGCTTTGTCCCTAAAAGATAGGTGGAACAGCATGATATGAAAATATGGTGTCATTTTGCCAGCTTTATTGTATCACGTTGGCCTGTTATTAAAATTAACCACAGAATAAAGAGGTCACACGGCACAATAAAGGACACTGTCAACAGATTCCAGATGACATGATCACTTACTGCGTAATAACAAGCTTAATTTATCGACTATAATGCTCTGACTCTTTTCCACTTCAAAAACACTACAAGAATGCTTATATTTTCTTGTGTGTGCCTACCACAGTCCAATAATTAGAAATCATCTTAAGAAATGATCAAATGAAATATCCTAGGAATAAGCAAATATTTGGCAAAACAGATCATTCTGATGCCTGCCTATAAGATCTTTGTTGTCAGCATCAATCAAAAGTTGTGACACAAAGATGACACATGCATGATTAGAGGAGCCTGTCACAAACAGGACTGAATTCTACTTCGCTTTCCAATCTTAACATGGTGACATCCCCAGGCGTGTGAACACTTGAAGAAACAAGATAATGACCAGAGACCAAAGAAAGTTCAGAAAACTACGCGAAAAAAAGTTTAGCCTAAATAGCACTTGTTATTCTCAGTATTATTCTTGGGCATGTTTCTGAGGGGAGTTCACCTGAAAACAATAATAATTTGTTTTGATTTGTTCTGCATAGGCCTAATTCAATTGTTGTGTCACCACAGTGCAAACATCAACTCCTGGACCAAATCATTCATTTTTGTTCCATTTGGTGCTGCCTGACCTGGAAATGACTTGACTCAATGTGTTTCAATACAAATATGTAATAAAAAGGGAACTCTGCCAGTTTCACACATAAAGGTCAGTTTACTTGTCAGGAGGAATACAACTCAGTCTGTGAAATAAGTTATATAATATATTGTGTGGCTCTCAAGGGAGCTTTCTAAAGTCAGACAACCTAACCCTGATGATGTCACAGTTATGTCATCGGGGATGTCTTATAAACTGGTAACAAGGAGTTTGAAAGATGCAGGCATTTACCAGTTATGGAGGGCAAAAACAAAATTATGCTTTTTGCTGCACTATGGGAAATGTAGGATCCAGTATTTTTGGAGCTTGAAGTGAGGATATTATGGTCTCTGCTGCTTTGATCTCTGGATTCAAATTGCCAAATACCTGCAAAACTAATGTAATAGCTATCTGAGCGCATTTAGCTTTGGGTTACTGTATTTGTGTAAGTCTGTGCAAAAGAAAGTTTTTTTCAAGAAAAAGACAGTCATGCCATGTCTTACTGTAAACCCAATGTGCCTTGTGGTTGGGGTTTCATCTGTGGGGGCTAGTGCGGGTGTTGGTGGATGGCCACAGAAATGTTGTAATTTTTTTTTCACAGTAAGCCATTTTGAGACTCAGATGGCTCTCACTACCTGCAAGGTGGACACAGCTTAGACCTGGGTATTGATCCAGTGTGTGGCTCATAAATAACACTGCTGACATTAATTTCTTTAATGGACATATTTAAATGGAGGCATTTACTGTATGACAATCTTCTACATAGTCTGTGATGCATCATTTATCTGTTCCATTGAAAGAAAGAGGACGCCCATGCAAAAGCTTTGTAATATTGATTTCCCAATCAAAATGAGAATGGTAAGGCCCTTTGGTGTAACAAGTCACTGAAATGCACTATAGTAAGTGTGTATGTCCTCTTCCAAACATTCACCAAGGATTCATTTCAGCTGAGGCTCGTTTGAACATCTGAATGGTCACACTAAGGGGATGTATCATGCTATTTCAACAGTGTTACGCTGGGACAAATTTCACGGCTGTCTACACAGGGGATTAGTCAGATTTCCAAGCATTTTCTCTCTGGTGAAACAGCTTGAAAAGGTCAATTCAGCATCCCAAAGGGCTTGAGTCATTTGCGCCTGCTGAAATCAAGAAAACACTGACGCCATTAAATAGCTTTGTGATTGTGGTGGGAAAGGGTCTGACCTGACCTGAACAATCCAAAGATCACTGGTTCTGCATTGTGGCTAATGTTAGTCTTTCAGCAAAACCTATCGCTCACACAATGCAAATAGATCTCAAAGAGGTATGTGAAACTGCAAAATCGTTTTTAGTCTTGTAAAGCAATTTCTCATTTTCTTTAAAGCTGAACTAATCAGTCTTACACAATGTGAAATGAGTCGCTCATTGTTACTAACCTATAGAGAATAATCTCTCAACTCTGCAGTTCCCCTCAGCTTTTCTGAGCCTCTATAAGCTCAGTGTCACAACTTTACTATTTTGGTTCCGTCTCACCACCATCGTCAACGTAGTTGCAGGTAGCTGTTTTCCATAAAAAGCTGTATTAAACAAACTGGATAGTATTCTTCCTGCATACAATGTTGGCAACTAGCTTAGAGTTACATTTAGCACCCAACAGCCAGATATTACCCTCAGGCACTGGAGAGTGGAGAGTGAATATCCTCAAGTCACCTAATACACAGATTAAGGCTAATGTTGCTTCATGTCTGCTGGATGTGTAAATAGGCAATTGTCTGCTAACATGAAAGCCAAAAGACCTTTATAAGATGTCTTCTTACGCTACCCCCAGGTAGCCAAAGAAATCAGTTGCTGCAGAGTTGAAGAGGCAAATTATGTCCTCAAATCCTAAAACTGCAATAAACTAATATCTGCACTCTGTTCTTTAAGATTCCTCTACAGAACGCTGAAGTCTTTTCAAAACCTTTCTGAAATCAGAATGGAAAGGACTGAAATACATAATGTCTAAACCTCATGTATAAAAATGGACATAAGCTGATGGAATTTTAGTTTAAAAGCAGTGCAATCCCAAAAGTGCAAAGACTCTTGTATTAGTTTTGGAAGAGCCAGATGCTTCTTTGGCCATCTTAAGATACTATTTGCATTATTGAATTAAGTAGATGCACATATGCTAATCTGTGTCTGTTGTCATGCAGAGCTCCTATTGCAGAGTTCTTTGGGACCGAAATAACACTAAAACTGGCTTAAATAAAATGTTATCGTGTCACAATTAACATTTAACCTGCACAACATGTAAACCCCGAGGGATTGTCCTCTGTGAAAAGCTTGCTAGGTAGGACAAGGACAGTCTGCAAACTCTCCTTGTTTGTGCGTTACTTTTTAATTTCCTGAAACTGATAAAATGGCCTCACAGTTAATTATCTCAGTATTCACCTCTGTTTTCTTTTCACTGTTATCTAACCTGGCAACATGACCAAGAACACCATCATATTTATAGCCCTGGCCAGAGGGGGGTGGTTGTTTGAGATTAAACACTCATGCAAACACACAAACAGACGCACACACCTGGGACCTGACCAGCACAAAAGCTGTGTTGCTCTGTGGGCCCATAAACAGCGCTGCTGTGGTTGCCTGATGTGATCTAAGGCACTTAGGGAATAGCGAATAAGGGAGGGAGGGTGCGTTCACTTGCTCTGTCCAGGTGTGTGTCTCTGTTCATTAGATTCACTTTTTAAGACTGACCTAATTAAGGAAAAACAAACCCAAACTTTACCTTAGAAGTTTGAAGCAGTTGATGTTTTGCATGTTTTCACTCATGCATTTTTGCCCTTTTCTCGTTCTTCTCTGTCAGTTTCTGAACAACGAAGTGGCAGCTGTTATTCCCACAGCAACCCCGCGGTAACCACGACACCAAGATACGTTGCCATCCTCTGCTGGAGGAGAACGAGACGAAGAGACAAAGAGTAAACACAACAGTCCTGAGGGAGCGATGGAGGAGTGGAGGAGGAACAACAAGAAGGAAGATGCGGACAGAGACAAAAAGAGACAGACAGGAAAAAAGATGGAGAGCTACAAAGTGTGTGAGGAGGAAAGACAGGCAGAGAGTGGAGGAGGAGTATGAATGTGACCAGAATCTGAGACAAACAGAAACAGGGAGAACGCGATAAACTAATTGAAGCATGAGAGAGGAGCGATGGAGACACAGACTTATCCTGGGGGATGAGGAAGAAGACAGGAAGTGACACGCTACATTGATTGTCTCCCCTCTCCTGGGTCCAAATGTTTGCCTCCACACATAAACTGATTTTGACACAATTTAGCTGGTTAATTGGCTCTGCAGTTTTTACAAACAACTTTGTATTAGTATTCCCCGAACCAAATGTTGTTTCTCACCAACAGAGGAAAGCATCAAGTTCTGTTTCCATCGTTTACAGACATGAAATGAAACAGAGAGAGCAGCATTATGTCTTTCATAGAATAGGAGGAGACAAGGATGGGTTTTCTACAAAGTATTTTTACAATATATGAATTAATAGACAAGCTGAATGAACAATGTTGTCAGTATGGAAAAACATATGCACTTCTGAAGCAAAATAGATCTTGTTGATGATTTACTAGCAGGGACCACAATCAACAGATACGATTAAATGATTTATTTAGTGCCCGGGCACTATGGACCCCCAAAAAGCTTGCAGTTATTTGAGAGAACATTGGGTGATCTGTGTAGTGATGGTACGCTGTATCGGATGCTCGGGAATGACGCCGCAGTAGCCTGAATGGTAGCTCAGATCCTGGAGGAATGACCAAAGTAATGAATGGGAGAAATGCCTTGGTAAGAGTACTTTGGCAGAGCTGCTGGTAGAACCAGAATCAAGTAGCTACTAGACCGGTCTTGGACAATCTGACTGACTATAATTCTATAGACTGACTATAAGTCATCTCTGAAGGGAATTCAGAGATGACTGGACTTAAAAGATGAACGTAAGCTGGGCCAATTGAGTAGACTTCAGATCGCTTTGTTAGAAAGCAGTGTTGTTTGAAGAATGACTGAATTGCGAGCGTGAAGCTGAAGGTCAAGCCAAGAGGAGATGCTGTGAAATGAAACCGAAGACAGCAAGTGTGGACGTAACATCTAAGGTTCAAGTCAAGTGAGGGATGCTGGAACCGGTGCAGATGGTGTGGATTCAGATGGACAGAGAGTCTGCTGTAGGAGGAAGGCTGCAGGGGTCCTGAAATGTCTCTTGATGTTGAAGACTTCTAAGAAGTTGGGTTATCTGAGAACAAGCCTGGGCTGTGTTAGGTGAGGGATTCCCCACAAGTTGAACGTAAACATTACCGCAGTCGAGTGGCGGCAGGGACCTGGCGGTTTCAAAACGTTCAAAAAAAGGTTTCCGTTCAACTTGTGGGGAATCCCTCACCTAACACAGCCCAGGCTTGTCTCCTCCTCAAGAAGTGCATCCTAAAGCACAACTACGATCCAGCATTTTGGCAACGCAAAAGTAACACACTCAAGTGTACCACTGGCTTCCTGGTTGGCAGGCAGCGCCGTTTTTTTTACCCTTCAAGGGAGCGTTTTCCTTGGAATGTGACGTTACGTGAAAACAATGAATTGTCTCTTCTAGCTCCGTTTTGGTCTTGAACAACTCCTGAGGGGGATATCTGGCTAGTCGCTGTTTCTGAGTGTTATGTAGGGTTTTTTAGAGCCTGTTGTGGTTGAAGACAATGCTGATGAGAGCAGTGAGACTGAACTAATGAGCTGAAAGAGGGACAAAACTCCTTAGAGCTGAGGGGAACTGCAGGGGATAATTGTGTGGTCACATTACACATAATCATTTTGTCCAATATGAATGTAATAATAGTGATTAGAGTCTCTTTTAAGGTCCAATAAAAATTGCTGTGTTTTGATATGTTTCCACATGAAATAGTCTGTTTTGATGGGGCTGGACTTAAAAATAGACATTGACTGTTGCTCAGGCTCAGTCATATCAAAATTGTCAGTCATCAGTAATATTTTCAAGGTCCCATATTATGCTCATTTTCAAGTACATTTGACTTTTTTACATTCAAGTACTTTTACTTTGGGTGTCTACTAGAAAAAGTTTATGTACTGTTCTCATACTGTCAGTTGCTGCAGCGCCTCTGTTCAACCACTGTCTGAAAACACTGTTAAGGCTGTCTTAGGCCCACCTCTTTAAAAGCCCACTTTCTTCTGATTGGCCAACTTCTAGAAGTTTGCCAAGGGGTGACAGTTTCTGAATACAGCTGTGTGCATTTAGGTGTAAAATGATTACTGTCTCAGTATTTATACTGTTTAAAGGACATAGAATTAAAGGTGCATCAAAAAAAATCCCCCAAAAAAGAACTGAACACATAAGTCAAACTTTGCATTCATCAAACTTTGCCATTGTGTTACAGAAAATGGGCTTTATCCCAAACCAGACATGTGTTCTGAAAAAAATAATTAATAATTTTCAAAAGTGTACAGTTCAAAAATTTTAATTTAGGTGTAGGTGGAAACATCTCCCAACAAATATCCAGTGAATGGTCTGTAGCAATAATTTCACACTCCTAATAGATTAGGTTGCTTAGAGTCTTTTTGTGCTCTGTGTTGTTGCTGTCTCTGAGTCCCCTTGCTTAGAGACACCTTTGCTCTGTTTGGGACGACACCTTTGCTCTGTTTGGGACAGTCTCACTGCTTGCGGATGCTTCCCACTGAATCAGCTGTGAGCTGCACTTTGTCAGAGGTGCTGAAGTTAACATTTGTTTTCGAAGATTAAATTACGCTTGCATGTGTGTTGACTCACCAGAGATGATATTAGATGAGAATTGCTGATCTACAGGAGAAAACATACTTGAAAGCAACACAGAATGCCAGAGAGCCCTACTGCATTATATTCTAATATGTTTATTATTTTAACTTGTCACCTGTCGCCTGAATTTTGTGTTTCCCTGCATGTAAATAAAGACATAATATAATAAAGACAAAATATAAATTGATACAGAGGCAGAAATTGCTCAAACGCTCAAAAACATCTGTGGGAGGACTCTCACACCCCCACTTAACATGTGTCCCCACCAGTGTTGAAGTGAAACCTACAGCCTTGATTTATATAGCACTTAGACCTTCTTTATAATCACAAAAATACAACGCAATCTCACTTTCTACATTATGGACCTTTAATATTTAAACATGTATGTTTAAGCCTTTGACAGTAGAGAGCGGACGTTGATGTTGTTGCAAAGTAACTATCTTTAAAAGTGCTTTTATATAAATATTTTTATTCATTTAATATTTATTGCCTTCATTAAAAAATGAGGAAAAAGAAAAAAAACTGAAAGAGACAGAGAGAGACAGGCACATGTCAGGAGGACTAATGTCTAGAGAGTGAAAGAGGATGTCCACTGCAGTTCAGAGAATTGTGAAAGGATAAAAAGAACCAACTATGTCAGTAAGGATAGAGCCAGAGGGAAAAGAGACAGACGAGTGAGAGGATGAGGGGGATAAAATGACAGAGAGAGGAAGGGATAGAAAAAAACAGATTTCAATCAAAGAGAGCAGGCAGTAGCGGCCGTGACAAAGAGAGAGGATAGACCAGACTTTTAGCAAACAAGAGGAAATGACATTGACAGAGAGGAAGAGAAGGAAAAATGAAAGAGGGACTGTTGAATGAGTGGGAGAAAGCTGAGAGTTGTGGGATTAAAGTCTGCCTCGAGGAAGAGGAAGGAAAGTTTTTGGATAAGAGGCTGAAGAAGAAGAATTTTGTTATATCTGCAAGACAAGATGCAGGAAAAGGATGGAGACAAGCAGAAAAACAAATAGAAGAAACAAAAGTTAAATGTGGAGAGATGAAGATGAAAAAAAGAGAGAGTAATGTCTGTGAAATGAAAAGGAGATTTAGTTTGAACTCGCAGGCTTTTGTTTATGAGGTTGTGGCCATTGTGAAAGGACGCAGGTGATATTCAGAATGCTTTTCTGAGTTTGGATAAAATGTGCATAATCTCCCAAACCAATTGCCTCCTCTGAGCATCTATTGTGTGTCGCTGATTACTGAGGATTTGCAGCAGGTAATCAGTGATGTTTGACGGATTATGTTCTCAAACTAACCTTTCTGACCCTGCCCAGCAAGGGATGAGGGAGGGATGAGAGAAGGGAAAAGAGGAAGAAAAGCAGGAGAGGAAGAGGAGATGAGAGTGTGACGATAAAGCTGCCGTCTGGCCTATAAGCTGCCAGTTGGATACTACGGCAGCAGCAAATGGTGTCTTTTCTATGTGGAGTAAGGGTGCGTGTTTACGCAAAGCATATTCACAAGCATGCATTCAAGTGTGTGCGTCAAGTAAGTCATTATCATCATCATATCAGTCGAGGACACAAAGCAACTCCAGGAGATGAAGATCGACAGGGAGGGAACACACTTACACGCATATCAGTACAGTAGAAATATACAGAACGACAGTAAACATCAAAGATCCCCCCAGTCTAACGTGTGGGCTTCTTAATCAAGACAAGCTCTTTTAGGAAAGGCTCTTGCTGTTGCCTGTTCTGATTATTGTCATTATATTATTATTGACCCCCATGGGCAAACTGTTTTTTCTCTTGTCTGTAGAGAGGTCAAAGGTCAGGCTTAGTTGCAGAACAGCCCTAATGAAGCTTAGTAAAAGTTGTATCAGCGTCCAGTGAGTCAGGACTCCTGCTCCAGATTACATCCATCCAGATCTTCGTCCAGGCTGTTCTTCACTCTTTCACCACCACCAGTGTCTAGACAGGGGGTATTCCCGTACAGCTAATAGCTTCAGTTTCAGTTTTAGTTATATAGCACAGTTCATTACAAAAGTCATCTCGCTGCACTTTTCATTAGAGCAGGTCGAGACCGTAGGCTACTTAATATTATCAAAAGTTTTAAGATTTTGTATTGCTTTTGGATATGACAAAGGCACACAGATAGATTATTTACGAGCATTTGATTTGTGGACACTGGGTGGGATTAAATATGTTTTATTTCTTCGTCCCACTCCTTTACGAATATGTAAGAAAACTGACAAGAGCTTCAGAAAATTTCTTTTGCTGTGCCTATTATTTATTAATCTATTATTGTGTTATTTAATCATTTTGATTTGTTTACTTGATTGCATTTTCTTGTCGGATGTTTCTGTTTTACATGCATTCGAAATAAACACTTAAATAAATACATAAATAAATAAATGTGTATATTACGGTGGTTTCGCATATTGGCCTGTAGTTTAAACAACGCAGACGCAGCTAGTTTCTTGCTCAATGGCACTTGGCAGTTTAGTTTCTCTACTTTCTGCAAATCGTGTCTCTGAATGTGAATGCGAAGTGCCATGTTCAATAAACCCAAAACACATTACATAGCAAAAAGTGTTAAATAATAGACAGTTTTCATTAAGGATGGGTGGTAAGTGCTCAAAAAGTCTGACATGCTGGGTTAAAAAAAAACTCAACAACCACATCCATGACAAAGAAACCAAAAGCACAGATGAAAATGTTGCACTGATCTAGTTTTGAGGATAAAAAGAGCGGAAAAGGCCGTTGTACGATTGTGCACAAACACTGTCTTCATCACACGCACACACACACACACACACACAAAAGAAGACAAGCTCAGCTCTGAAGTTTTTATTTCTGAATGTTCAGATATATACTTAATATTAATTATGAATGAACAATAAAATATTACATCTGGATCATTGTATAGTATTCCCTTTACATCCGACAATCATATAAACTACACACAGTGTCAACAAAACGCACTACATACAACTATCTTGTCTAATGTGTATTGCATGCTTTCTGAAGTGTACAAACACAGCTGCTGCTTTTAATTACTTAAACTAGTCCAAAAGTAAAAGATGGTCTCATTATTGGGTGAAACTGAAGGGGAGGAAGTGGGACAGTGGAGTGGAGAGAGGAAGAAAAGAGAGGGAGAGAAGACATGACAGCCAGAGGCCTCAGGGTGGGCCTGAGGGAGACTAGTCACACCAAATGTCTAATAAGAGTCAAGTCATGGGGCGAGTGAGTGTGTGTGTGTGATGCTGAAGTGAGCTTGGTGTCTAATGGTACGCTGCTATGTTTGTGTCAGAGTATGATATTGTGCGTGTCTGTTTAAATGAGTGTTTTCAACATAAACAGGACAGAAATAACAGAGGTTAAAGCTCACGGCTGACAAGAAACAACCCCAAGGCTCCATTCTGGTGGGAAGGAAACTAGCTAACGGCGCTAGCATACTGACTGCTCCTCTCCCTCCTCTCTCTGCGTGCCAAAGCAGCACAGGCCAAATCTAAGCATGTACTGAAGAAAAGAGAACTGCCTTCTCAGTGCCATGGTTTACAGTGGAAGTCAATAAAGATTGTGATGCAAGAGTTGATATCCAAATGTCTTGCTTCGTAATTGTGTTTTAAAGGAGACTACAGTGACGTGTTGGGAGTTATACACGTTTGACACAAAATCTGACAAAAGTACTGACTTCAGGATTAGCTCTGTGACTGGCAGATAGCACTATGTGCACATGCTAATGGTTTAGCATGTGTGTTAAGTAACGCTAGGTAATCACAGAGTCACAAAGAAAGAAGTTTAACCTTACAGTAACACAAATTTAGCATCTTTCTTTTAATTTTGTGGCCAACAGTAATAATATGTTTTTCCACTTGTGGGCACACAATATTTACTTATTGACATATTATCAAATTTTAAAGTTAATATGGCAAATGGGTTAGCAAACAAAACACAGGGCATCATACACCTGTACGTCTGACAAATGTTGGTCCAATATTTTCCTAAACTCTCCTACAAGCTCTGTTTCAGTTTCCAACTCCAAAAAATCAGCAGCTAATTGCCATCTTTGTCAAGACATGTAGCACACAGTGAGTTAATTAGAAGTTTTTCATTGAAAACAGCTGAGACTGGAAACAAACTTGAGACAGAATCAAAACTTGGGAAGGGCCGTAAAACCTGAAAGACGCTGAAACGCTCAGTAGTGCTGAGTCATGTGATAAGAGTCTGTGAGCTTGAGTCTGATATCATCAGCTAGAAAATAAAACATCATTAACTGTGGCAGTAATTTAAGTAATTTCAAATGATAGGTATCTTGCTTATTTCACCAATCAAACAAGTTATTATGTACAACTAGCGACCTAGTATAAAAGCAGCTCATAAGGAGCCAACAGTTAACTCAATCTGGTGTAAAATATAAAGTAAAATTCCCAAACTGCCATGTGCTCCATGACCCCATTTTCCCCATACATCCAAAATGCGCTCAACAACTCTTTTGCCAATGGCCAATAAATCTCACAAAAATAAATTGCTTTTCACACAAAATGTAAAAATCACTGGACAGTGGTTGTATTGATGGTCATGTCACAGGATCAACACATTTTTACAAACAACAAAAAACAAAAGAATGATAAAAGTGCATTTAAACACAACAAGAGTCTCAGCTGAAATGGGTTGTACTAAAATGGGATGTTTCACCTCAAACATAAAAACATGAAAACACCCCTGAGTACCTGGTAATAAAGTCCAAATCTTACAAATGTTTTGCTTTGAATACTTGCCATTGGACTTGGGAATGGCTTGGACTACCTTGACCCTAAAGCTGACAGCCTGCGAAGAATCTATCGATTTTTGGGGTGAAAATAAACCTTGTGATTTGAGTAGACTGGTGGCACCTTTCACCTCTCTCTCGCCACCGTCTCCACAGAATAAAGTAAATACTCACACTGTATACATTATTGTCCAAGATGAGATAGCTGAGCACAAACATTTACAAACTGCACGCAGTGTGGCACGCTGAGTGCAGGACAGCCAGAGGTGAACAGGCTGGCAATGTCCGACTGGTAAATGATAAGAGGTCAATGTATTCATTTAAAGAAAGTGCTGTCCCCAGCAGGTGTATGTTGATGTTGCTTAATGACCTTTAAGTTAAGCCAAGAATTTCATAATTGTTATTGGCTTAAAGTTTCTTTCTTTTGCTTGAAGACGCACATACTGATTTTGTAATGGGGGCTGGATATATGAAAACACTTTGCAAATTGTTAATTGAATGAATGTATACGGATCGTTTCTTCAATCAATAAAAACTTAAATAACCCAGTTAAAATTCCATTTAAATAGAAGATCGTTTAAAAAGACTTTGTGTGTGAGGGGGAATAATCAGACAGACAGGCAGCCAGTGCTCATTGAAGGAGGGAGGTAAGAGAGGACCTCATCTTAAAACAATCTATTCATAGAGAAAAGGGAAAAATTTATTTCACTTGTTTCTTCCCTCAGCCTTTTCTCCTGGCCTCCATCCCTCTTCAGCACTTGTGGTCAGTAGTAAAATTCACATAAACACATACACAGAATACATATACACAGAGTGCTATTATTTTACCCCTCAAAGTAGACAAGAACATTTTGCTGTTAAAAAAAAAAGTCTCCTGTAATGGATGAAAATATAGAGCGAGTAAGCTTTGATTGATGCAAAAAGATTTTTACATAAAGTACCGTTTAGTTTGTGCACCACAACTACACATTCAGTATTTGGCTTGAATAGAGTATGAAACACACTGAGGGCACATTCACCCTAAAATATAATGTACACACACTGTTCCTATGTCCACTGACAATTCTGGAAACAAGTGAAGCTGAGCTGCTGTTTTTCATAGCGACACATGATAGCCCCTAATGCCAATAAGAGGTAATTTTTTGAATTTTGAGGCTTCAGTGAAATAAATCCGCAGAAAACTTACTTCTGCAGACCTATAGTAAATGTTTTTGACCAAGTGGTCACTATCTAAGCTGTGACAGGGCTACCACGTATCTAACACTAAAAAAAAAATAATTTGTCAAATTGAGCAAATCCACAGTGTTTCAATTAGAATAAAGTGGAATGCCCTAATGTAGTTGCCTAATTTGGTGATTTTAAATTAAAAATATCAGTGCATTTTAGCATTAAAATGTCAGAGTGCAGCTTTAAGTCATCGTCTGAAGACCTACAGTGGCATTGCTATTAAAGCATGCTGTATGTCATTATCCAGGCTGCAAAAGTGGCAAACTAAGTGCACCAACACACATGGACACACACACACACACACACACCCTTTCCATTTAGCAGACGCTTTCCATTTAGTAGGAAGTATTACTCTCCCAAAAAACAGATGTCTCCATCAAAAGATTAACTTCAGGCCACACACACACACACACACTTGCAGAGCTTAGTAATCTGCGATATTTGTAAAATTGTTATTGAGTGTGAGCTTGTGTTTGGTTTTTCAAACACGGGTAGATTGGATGGGAAGAGGATTTTAGAGACTTTAGGCCGCTGAACCAATAAACTGTGCATGTGTGTGTTTGTGTATGCGTACCACTGCGTGTGGACAGAACCGGAGTATACGCTTCAGTATAAAATACATTGTCAGGCGTGTGTGTGCAAAAGAGAGTGTCACTTAAATCCTCCCTTTTTCCCCCTAAAAACACGCACTCACAGACACGCACATTCATTTGTTAATATGACGGATGCTTGCTGATCACCCCCATGTAACTATGGCTTGATTTTAACTAGAGGTTAAAGGCCAGAGACTTTATCCCGACCAATGTCACAGCAAATCCTGCTGAGACAGGTGTGTGAGTGAGTGTGTGTTGGGGCACAGTACAATAGGATAATTCAGCTGGATGAATGGAAAGCTGAAACCACCAATTTAAGATGAACAGTTAAGGCTGCAGCACCGTTTGCTGGTCAGCTACTGCCATTACACCTAAAACTTTTGAACATTTTCTCTGGTCCCTAAAAAATAATCATTATGGTCGAATGTATGCATGTTAGAAAGCTTTCTTGAACAAAGGCAGTCATTTTTTAACCCTGCTCCTCTCTCTACACAGTTCAAAGCTTTAAAAAAAGTGTCAAAAAAGAGGTTAAAGCTGTTGCAAACAGAAAGGTTTTCGCTAAAACAGTGTGAACATAAAGCTTATAGTGTTGTAAAAGATTTACTGACCAGACGACAATGGAAATAATGCAAAC
This sequence comes from Lepomis gibbosus, assembly GCA_029875015.1. Classification (NCBI taxonomy): domain Eukaryota; kingdom Metazoa; phylum Chordata; class Actinopteri; order Centrarchiformes; family Centrarchidae; genus Lepomis; species Lepomis gibbosus. The sequence continues at coordinate 2,964 of JAPMOB010243329.1, read as the reverse complement.
AAAAAGGTATGAAAGGAGATGACATTAAAAGCAAGACATACAGTCAAGTAAGTCAAATGTAAAAAATAAAAAGTTTGATTATGATTCTTCCAATAATAGGCATGATGTGTCATCTGACAAAAACAGCAAAAATAAAAATAATGTAGCTCTGTAATAAAAAAAGAAATAAAATTAATTAATAATTAATATCAGTACTATCCCACATTATAATCATTATAGACCCTAGTTGAAAGTATGTATTTTCCTTTTTTTTTTACAAGTTGTAATTTTAACTGAACGACATCTCCGCCTCTGACAGGACGGGAGTGGACGAGGAAGTGGAATCAGCCAATGAGGCAGTGCTATTGTCTTTGCTCTTGTTCCAGGTGCTCCGATTCGGTGATGACGGGTGAGAGGGTGTGGAGCAGTTGGAGGGCGGGCCTGAGCCAGAGGGGCTGCTGTTATTGGACAAGGGCGAGAATAGGGCGTCCTTTCCGAGACCTTTGTTCTTCAGCTCCAGCTGAAGGTGCTGACAGATTTCCTCCGGCAGTCGCAGATTCTCCTCCTCTAGTTCCCTCTCCAACTGAGACATGAGCTGGATAAGAAACACCAGGAAAATATTCAATTATTAGTTCAAGTAATATAGTTATCAGATTTTTGGGAGCTTTCTGGCCGAGTGTTATATGAAGAGACTGATAACCACTCTCATGTCTGTGTGTATGTATGTAGCTAGAACCAGGAGGTGATTAGCTTAGCTTAGCATAATGACTGAAAGCAGGGGGCAACAGCTAGCCTGCCTCCAGTAGTTATAGTAGTTTTAAAAAGATATCTACACCTCTCTAAAGCATGAAGTAACACATTGTATCTTGTTTGTGCAGAAATTAAACACACAAGATACATGTTTGAGGTGTTGGTATGTGTATTTTTTTAAACTTTGGACAAAGCAAGGCTAGCTGTTTGCTCTGTTTGCAAACGTGTGCTAACAGCGTCCGACACCTGAGTTAAGAGTGGCATCAATCTTCTCATCTCATTGTCAGTGAGAAAGCTTAATTTCCCAAAAATGAAACCATTCCTTTAAAACTTAATGTAGCTATTGCCATGTAAAAACCTCACGACTTCACATTCTTTACTTATTTTGGAACAGCTGAAGTTTTAAGACATACAAGAACACTGCTGCCCGATAAAAGCAGAGAGCAGCAACTATGGAAGAGGTGAAATTGAGAAGAAGAGTTTAAAGTTTTTAGGCTGGCTGGAAATTGTTTTTAATGCTATTATATATTTTAAGCCTGTTTATATTTAATATAAATAAGTGCATTTGGTTTTATTTAGCTCTAGCTAGGGCTAGCGCAGCCATTGCGCCGGCTAGCTTATCTTATGGCTCTGTTACTTCAGCTGTCTATTTAGTTGTTTCTCTGTGACATTCAGTGCGAAGGCGCTTTGGTTTGATTTTGCAGGGTTGACTTGACCACAAAAAACTGCCTCTGCTCTTAAATGAGTTAAATGAAAGCACTTCAAAGTGTGTTGCTCACCAGAGGAAGTTCCTTGTCTATATGTTGCAGCACCTCCTGATGCTTCAGCATCAGCTTTTCTTTTCTCCTGGTCTGAGCATCCTCCAGCTGGGGTGCAAAGAAATAAGAATAAGATTTCAGTGAGAAGGAAGGAAGGAAGGAAGGAAGGAAAGGGACCAGATTTGAGTGGTATCAGGTGGGGAAAAGGGGGAATACAGAGGCAGGAGGAATAAAAATAGAAGAGATACAGGATCAAAGATACAGGATCAAACCGGTAAAAAAAAACAAAATATTAGGATGAGGGAAGGAAGGATGGCAACGTGGATTAGGAGGCGAAAACAAATAAAGCAGGAAGGGAAAATAAGATAATATGTGAGAGAGTGGGGTGAAGTTGATGACAGTGGCAGAAAAATGTACTATAAAGTAGGTACCTGGCCATTCTCAAGGACTCTTAGTGATAAGAGTGGATACTTACCCTGCGGATTAAGGTGACAGAATCTTGAATATGTTTCCTGTTGATCTCATTCAGTTCACTACAGAGAGAGATAGAACGAGCAAGGAAAAGAAAAAAGGATAAAAGAAGCAAGAAGTGTCAAAAAAAGGTCTGATTGCCCAAATGCCCAATAAAGATCTCTAATTCCAGTTATGAATAACAGAGACAAGTTTATTACATTTCAGCCTTCTCTTTGTCGCGGCTCTTGGCTTCGCTGATGCTGTTTTGTCGTTTCCGGTCCAGGATCTTCTGGAGCTCTTTCTTTTCCCTACAGACCCAATTACAGACCAACATTACATCTGAACAAAGAGCTAGACACTGGTAGTTAATCCAACACATGGGAATCAAACTCATATTGTGTATAATATAACAAAGCCGCTTTAAAATCAATATAACACAATGATATTATGGAAATAAACTAAGAGTTAATTATTCAATAATAATAACTAAAAGCACAGTGTTACTGTGGCAGTAACATCTGGGTCTTGACCCAACATTATACAGGTGCTGGTCATATAATTGGAAAATCATCAAAAAGTTGATTTATTTCAGTAATTTCATTCAAAAAGTGAAACTTGTATAATGTATACATACATTCCACACACTGATATATTTCAAGTGTTCATTCCTTTTTATTTGGATGATTACAACTGACAACTAATGAAAACCCCAAAATCTGTATCTCAGAAAATTAGAATATTGTGAAAAGGTTCAATATTGAAGACACCTGGTGCCAAACTCTAATCAGCTAATTAACTCAAAACACCTGCAAAGGTGAGGTCTGATTGCCCAAATGCAATCAGACCAGAGAGATCGTGGGTTCAAACCCAGGTTGCCCCGGCCTTTCTGTGTGGCGTTTGCATGTTCTCCCCGTGTCTGCGTGGGTTCTCTCCGGGTGCTCCGGCTTTCTGTGTGGAGTTTGCATGTTCTCCCCGTGTCCGCGTGGGTTCTCTCCGGGTGCTCCGGCTTCCTCCCACCATCCAA
>JAPMOB010243327.1:0-14485 GCA_029875015.1 Lepomis gibbosus | reverse complement strand
TCTTTTCGACCACTCAAAGCGCTTTTACACACTACTTCTGCATTCACCTTTCACTCACATTCATACACTGAGCCTAAGTGTTCAAACAGAAACTAACAGCCACACACATTCATACACTGGCGGAACAGCCTCCAGGGGCAATTTGGGGTTCAGTGTCTTGCCCAAGGACACTTCGACATGCAGCCCAGGAGAGCCGGGAAGTGAACCGGCAACCTTCCGATTAACAGCCAACCCGCGCTACCTCCTGAGCTACAGCCACCCATAAGCTAAAGCTAACTACCAGCCCAACTTACTGTGCCCTCCCTTATTGTACTGCAACAAGATAAATAAGATGATAATTTTCGAGCAAACAGCATGGAGGGAGTGAAAGTAAAAAACACCCAGCAGATTTCTTTTTCTCAATAAACCTAACATACACAGCAGCGACCAGAATAATATAATTTGCGGCCGTAAAAATTTAATTTGAATTGATGCCTTTTTAAATCGTATTATTATTATTTTTATATACAGTATATAGGCCCTGATGGATGCTCTTGCAGTGAAAGGTGTAAATTTGTTGGAATGTGATCAGATCTGCCTGACCACTCCTGGAGGTATTCCGGCTTGCATGAGTGTGGATTATGTTGGTGTTAACAAAATCAGTTGACTACAACATGCTGCCATCCATACCAGGCTGAAAGAGACGCGCCTTTAATGACCGATTATGCGTCTATTCTGCGCCATGAAAGCCTAAAAGAGGCGTTATTCAACAGACCTGAGTGAAAAATGAAAGCAAGTTAGCAAGGCATACACTTTATCCAGTCACAGAGTAGCTTGCACACCGGTACTGCAACACCCCAGGACAAACTGACACAAAGAAAGGAATAACATTTGCCGAATTTTCAATTTTCACCACCTTAATTACTTAATGAGTAAGTCCAATGAGGTTTAGGAATATGTGGGAGGTAAGTTTAGTATTTAGAAAATAATTTATGTCCATCCCCTTTTGCCACCTCCACCTCCTAAATAACAGTCTCTGAGAATAAGCTAGGTAGCTGCGTAGTTCTGAGCATGTTAGCATGCTGACCAAAGTCCTTATAGGCAAGTCATGCCACTCGGCAGCCATCTTGTCAACACTTTTCAAATTGGCTTTCCAGCCGGAGAGGCAAGATAACCATCTTTGCCGTTACGGGCTTTCCCCATAGAGTTGTATTGAGGATGTGACTGAGTGGCATATCTGCTCTATAAAAGGTCTCTGTGCTGACTTTAGCATTTAGCTCAAAGCACCATACAGCCTCACAGAGTTGCTAGCATGCCTGTAGACTCTTAGTCTTGTTGCACCAAACTGTGACTTCTTCACCTCCCTCTCACACTAGGGTATATTGCTTTGCTATTTCTTTGAACCACCTGCCAGCATTGTTATATACACAGTGAAATATGCAGGCTGTGATTTGATCCCTTACATCCCTGTGCAGATTAGGGCAGTGTCAGTACAGGATTACCCTGGTAATTCATGTAATGCTGCTTCGCCACAGTTGATTTCCCCATGGATGAGTGGAGAGACTTGAGTTATACACCAGCACCAGCTCCCTAAACTACAGTGTATCATTCCCTCACAGTTCTTCATCTCCTCAACATCTTTGGTATGCAAAAGACATGACTTGGGTTTTCTGTCTTAACGGCCTGTCATGTATTTATTATGGGCATACGGCTCCAGTGATTGAGGTGTGGAGCCGTCTTTCCATTGAGCAGCGAGCTACTGAATGCAAATAGCATATTTGTAATCATCAAGCAATCATCATGCAGTCGGAGTTCCAATCATCATTGTCATCTGGCTTCTCTCTTAAAGTTATGATGTTATATAGCAATGGATACAATCAAAAGAAGGCAACTGTAAAGGCACCCACTGAAAGAGAGACCTAAATTGAGTCATAACTCCGTATTAGACTTCAAACTGAGCTGATTAGTGTGAAGTCATAAGCATATAGTAAAGCTAACCTCTATAGAGCTCGATGTTTGCGATGAGGAGGCCAAGGGAGAAGCTGAAATCCTGTGTAATTATCACTCCCTGTGGAAATTAAAGCTGACCTTTCTAAGTAGGGAACTGTTAATAGAATTCAGGGGAGGAATAACTCACTCACATATTCACTCACAGAATGTCCCGTCAGCAATATTACAGCTGATTTAAGGCAAGGCGTGAGGTTGGGAAAGGTCTTCTCAGAGTTTTCTCTCTGAGTTGATAAAATGCCTTCGCTGTAAGTGAGTAAAATGACATCTAGAAGTGTGGGGAATATCTATAAAAATGTGAAAGAGAAGAAGTCTGTATAAAAAAAAGAGGATAGAAACAATATATGGTGCTGGAGAGACTTTAACAAGCGACTTACACTCTGGCACTGGCTGAATTGCCACCCATGAATTTCATCGAAGTGTCTCAGTGAGGCACTTTCTAGATAATGACTTGACCAGCTGCAGCAGCCCTAATAGCCCTCGAATTTTTTAATTGGCCGGGGCAAAGTGTGTTCGAGAGAGGCTCCCTCTCTAGGTTCACTATATGTTTGAAAATGAATTCTTAATTTGGAGAAAATGTTCTTTTTTTAACCTCAATGCATAACCACACAGATGCATGATTCTCTGTAAACCTGCCGCCATGCAAACACAACATAATATCCACATAAACTATATGAACACACACACACACACACACTATACAACAAAAAAAAGAATTACTGAGTATTTTTGCCCCTGGCGTCCATAATTCTCTGCTGATTACACTGAGTGTGGTTTAATGGAAGCCCCAATAACCCAGGCTGGATAACACACCACCATCACACACACAGAAACACACACACAAAGTAAGAAGCTGGAGAGTGCGCTTCTGTCAGACAGAGACAGAAAGAGGACGGAGAGATTAAATTCTGGCGAGAGTTTTTTGTCTGTGAGATTGGTTCGTAACGTCCCCAGCTCCCTTCACACTCCCTATTAGTGCAGTGAAGAAGAGCGAGGACGGAGGGAGGGCTGGAAAAAAAGGGAACCTTCAACGGTACTCGGAGGATACTTAACAATGTTATTAATCCATTAATCCTTGTTTGACATTTGCCAATGTATCACCCCTGATTGCTCTTTCTTTTAGAGCTGCAGGCTACGGTAGGTGTGTGTATGTGTGTGAACACCTTCTTTTTTCCTTATTAGCTTTGCAGTGTCCTCACAAGAATGGAAAAATGATGAAAACCCACCAAAGTTAGAACAGCTCGTCTCCAACTACACATGGTTTAGCACAGGGTTAAATGTTGACGCAATAAGTAGCTTCCGGAGGACGGCAGACATAAAAATCATCCTTTGGGCTAACACCATGTTGAGTGATGGCATTATTTCAATACAGAGAAAATTATGGCCTAAAGGCAGCAGCTCTAAAGCTAAATGGCATGTCATTTTAAAGATGTCTTTAAATCTGTCAGCATTTGAAAGAAATAAAATAAGCATAAATTATTATCAAATAGGCTTTTCTGAATGACCAGAAGCTGTTTCCACAGTTACTTTCCTGAATCCACACAAACAATACCAATGTAGTATCGCATTTTATTTTCAAAAATCTAATCTATAAATCTATCAGGCCATGTTAGTATTAGTATTAAATTATTTCTGGCCATGTGAGGACAGCAGAACAAACTGTAATGTGCCGTATATCACCTTTGAAAAATTGTTAATGGTGAATATAAAAGAAAACAACAGAGTTTCTTGAAAAAATGTGGCTTTTAAGCTGCTAAATGCTCCACTATGTTGACCACCTGTAGTCACTTTCTTTGTCAGTGTGCCGTGGGTTCTGGTCAGGTAGTGTACCATGGATTTTTCTGAGTTTTTGTGCTGTAAACAGATGCCTGCTGCAGCATAAACCAATGTTGATGAGATCTGTTAGAGTGAATTCAAAACAGTAAAGCCAAAACAAAGAAAAAAATGCTCCACAGAGCTGAGGGGAGCAGCAGAGTTAGGTGATAATTGTCTGCTTATTACACATCTAAAAATATTGATTAATGCAGCTTTAAAGGTGGAGTAGGTAACGTTGAAGAAACTAGGAGGAGACAGTCAGATTCTGAAAGTATCCAACCGAAAAAAATCCCACCCCCTCCCTGCAAAGCCTCCAGCCATTCAAGGTATTTTTCCTGCAATGTGGTTTTGCATGTATTTAATTGAAAACTGCACTGCAGCTTGTCGCAGTATGTATCTTATGACTGGCCGTGCTTATTTCAGTCTGCGACAGCCACAGATACCAGTCTTTTTTCATTTTGGTGTCAGAGCATTTAATTTATTGGTGTAAAGACAATTTCAGCAAATGTAACAAAACTGCTTCTAAAACTAATTGCTTACCCTTTAAACTAATGCTTGTTGCCCACTATGATAGTTTTATCCTGGAGCCCTTAAGTTAATTATCTCTTACGTAAAGACACTGTGTGTGTGTGTGTGTGTGTGTGTGTGTTTAAGTTACTATAGCATCCTCCAAATCAGGAGTTTTGTTTGTAGAAATATGTGACAGTCTGGGTGAATATCAGCGCAATCCTTATGTTGCTTTTGTTTCTCAGATGGATTGCGAGGGAGTAAGGTGTATTGTTACTACCATGGGGGGTAGTAACAACCCCTAGTGTTGTTTGTTTGTCTTGGAAGGGTCTTTTACACACCGATTTTACAATTCAAATCAAACGAATCAAGCATTTTTAGAGTTCTTAGGAAATGTTTACAAATTTGTATCTCAAAATATTTGATGACATCTACCCCTTGTTCCTACAAAGATTATGCACTCATTATGCAATCATTATGTGATTGCAGTCATTGTCAGTCACTTTGGAATGTACTGTTATTTTCTTTTACAAAAAACTTTTTGTGTAAGGTGTTGAACAGAGGAGTACAAGCCATGCGTTTCCGAACACCAGGGCAAACACACTTACACAGGAGCTCCATATGGGAGCGTTCTATCTTCTGTGATCCCAAGATATAGTATCCAGGATATATGTATATTTAATGTATTTTATACAGTAGCTTCAGTTGATCAATACCATAAATAATAATAATAGTCTACTATAAATATTTTACTATATCCAGCATGTGGTCATGCTGTATACTGACTGCTGCTTTTTCTCCCAGTCCGCCACACATATGAGTTTTTCACATTTGTTCAACATGTTTTTCCCTGAAGCCCAGCGTGATTTTTGTCACAGTCACACAGTGCTCGTCACAGCCTGTTGTAAAATATAATGATGTTTACAGGCACAATGTTGCTAAGGCTCATCACACACATTTTTTTTTGTTTAGTTCTTTTTGAATTATGCCAAAAACTACAACAATAAGCCAACCATTGAATCAGAAAGGAGGACTCCTGCTATTTCAGGTCTTCTTGCTGGTGTACCTGAGAGGTTTTGTCTCAGATATCGAGGCTATGGGTGTGACCTATCTGCTGGGGTATGTGTTTCAGTCTGAGCTCTCATTGTAAAAATAATCAGGCATGGGTGGTAGTGGTGGTGAAAGGATGGATGTGTGTGTGTGTTGGGGTGGGGGTGAGGGGGCTTTAGAAAATAGAAAATTGAAAGCTCAGTCGTAATCTTGAGTCCTATCAACTCTCAATCCATGTCCTGATATCGGAAACCCAACACACACACGTGCGACACACTATGCACAGCTGAAAGCGCATAACTCGGCTCCTTTCTCTCACCCACTGTTCCCTAAATCCCTGAACTGTCATCTCAAACACACACACACACAGAGCAGAAGAAGACGGCTTAGTGATGGTGTTTGGTTTCGTTATCAGCGTCACCTCTGTTGCGGAATGACAGGTCAAAGGTGTTGAGTTTAGAAAGCTCGGATTTATCATGAGCCGACATACACACACACACACACACACACGCATGCACGCTCACACGCGCTTGATCTTTGGCATCTCTTGTGATTGGTGTTAGAGCAGTGACAGTAAAACGGTGAGGCATTAGATAGGAGTGAACAGAGAGAGTAATCACAGCACTGTCAGCGTTCACTGGCAGGCGAGTGAGCTGATTGCCATGCAAGCAATTTGCTTGTTTGATTGACTGACACAAAATGGCTGCCTGGCTGTGATTGAATCCAGGCCTGTCTTGAGGCCAGATAATGTTCGGATGCAAAAAGCATAATAATGCAGACATGATCGATCCATTAAATGATATTCTTTATTACAAATGAGTTTTCATAACAGTTACAACTCTCAAGTTGTTTTCCAGAAGGACCCCCAAGATCCAATCACACACTTATCATCAGTGTCTTTCATTGGGGACACACTCTGAGGGCCTGTGGAGTGCTACATGACTGTTCTTTGTTTATGATTTATTTAATTGCAGTCAGTTTAACAGTGGTACCACTGGGGCTTTGACTCTCTTTGATCTGCGGCATTAAAAACAGCCCCATGCATTATGTAGAGCCTGTTTGGTGTGTAAACGATGTTTAAGAAAGCTAATAATTGCTCTGTCTGTCTCACATTTCATCATTTATTCATAGGAGATCTGAGAATTCCAACACAAGAGCCCCTTGCTTTTGCTCTCTTTTGATTTATTAACCACCTAGATAGGCCTAATTAGGAAACTTTCTGGAATAGTTGCAAAAGGAACAATTTTGACTTCTCCTTTTCTGTTCTCTTGCTTCTGTTGCTCATTTGCACAGATATCAGACAGTGCCGAGCGCGCAGATGACAAGTTGTTGATGTGTCGAGACGTGGAAAGTAAACAGCAAATCTGAATGTGTAATGTTGTCCAATTAGTTCCAATTATCGCATACTGTCACACATTTGTCTTAACTTTCAGGTTTTGATTTGATAGAAGCCGAGTGACACTCAGGCTGGAGTGCTGAAGACTTGAGATTGCCCAGAAGAGCACTGCTGGATTCATCAGCAGGCATCTGGTCATTAATGAAGATGTGGGCACTGGAGGGGAGAAAACTTTCATGAGGGTGGGTGGAGCTTGTCATTTTGATTTATTTATTGCAAAAAGAAATGACAGTTGATCTGTGTGTTTTTTTCAAGATGTGTCAGTTTTGATAATTCCTCAAGCTTGATTACTGATCATAGCCTGTATTAACAAAGTGGACGTAGCCACTGTGACGCCACCCATCGGTTTGTGGATAGCCGGTTTGAACAATGGTCGTTGCCATCTTGGTTCTGGGTTGACGATGTGGCTGAGGAGGGACACGTGATAGGTCAATGTGGTAGTGACTTGTCAATCACAAGGTAGCCACGGCCTAAAGCATAGCCTGCTTTATCATCTATTTTACTAAGTTTGGTTTAAAAAATCACTAAGTATATACAGTATACATCTTTTGTAACATGGTAGTGCCCCTTATATTAGTATTCTACTGTGTGAAATTTTGGTACTGTATCTTGATTGGTCCAGTATCTGTGTAGACAGGCGCTAATAAGAGCTCACTATATCACCACATATTGGGCATTTCGTATGGCACTCCATCACTTCGCCTGGATTACTGAGGTTAAAGGTTGAGTGTGTAGGTTTTAGTGGCATCTAGTGGTGAGGGTTGCGAATTGCAACCTGATTGCTCACTCATCGATAGCCTCTACATTTTCAAGTGCTTAGGAGTAGCTAAGGTGGCCAAAACGCTCTGTTGGCTCTAAATTACAGGGTTTTTCCTGGCTTAGAATGGGCCTTTGGGGGGTGACTTTTTTTCAATTATCATTTTAGTGCTGGTGATTATCCTTTGGAGCTTGCTAAAACTTTTTTGGGGGGCGCCAAAAATTTCTCTATGCAGGAAAAACCCTGAATATCATGTGTGGGCCTCCATTTGTCCAAATTTCACTTCTCTTCTTACTTCTAATAAATCAAATTACTCGATTCATTTAGCTGACGCTTTTATCTAAAGCAACAGCTGCTAGATAAGTGAGAGGTTGGACGCCTCTGGAGCAACTAGGGGTTAAGTGTCTTGCTCAGGGACACATTGGTGGATGTGTTGCAGAGAGGAATTTAACCTGGGTCCCTCACACCAAGAGCATGTGTCTTATCCAAAGCTCCATTTCCACCACAGATGGCCGCTACTAAAACTACTACTTTCTCTTCCCTCTTATTCGCATGTTTTCAACGTAGTGGCAAAACGTGCGTTGTAAAGCCGTTTGTCCGTTTGGGCGCCGCAACATGGCGAAGTCCATGTAAGAGGACCCGGTCAGTAAGGTCTTTATACACCACTGAAAACATAGTTATGTATTTTATATATTGTATTTCTGTCAATAGATACTACTTAATATACCACACTGAACCTAACTGAACCTTTAAGTAATAAATGAAATGTATTTAATATACCACGTTTCACAGAGCAAGTCACTATAAGTCACAAAGGCGCTTTACAATAATAAATTGGCTAAGCAGAAACAATAAAAAAGGTAAAATAGTCAAGCAATAAAGCATAAACAACAAACATCATAAACTTTAACAATAATCAGTCAATAAAACCAAGGCATTTTAAAAGGCACACAACTGTACATATTAAAAAGCTCACGGCGAGACAAAGGCCTGCTTAAATAAGAGTCTTAAACTGTTTTTTAAATGCTTCAACTGAGACCACGGTGCAAGAGCGTTCCACAATGTCGTTGCCACCACTTCAAATGCACGGTTACCTTTATTTTTCAGACATGCACACAGCAGATTACAGGACTAACCAATGCTGTAAACTCTAACTGTCAATAAAGCCAAAGAAGAGACAAAGCCAATGCAAGCTAGACTCTCTCTTTTCAATAATCTAGGACAAACACAGGTGGAGTCGAAATATTGTGAACCAAAAGTAACACCAAGTGGGAATAAGTAGTAACATAGCAAGCTAGGCTGACTAACTTCCATTTTTTGGTGGAAGCTAGTTAGTTGGTGCTAGACAGCCTATCTTGACAGCTTCCACTTGCTGGCTTAAATACAAAATTAGAAGTACAGAGTACAAATATTTAATTTTGTAAAAGGACAGACAGCCGGTGCAGAGAAATGGGGACTCGAGTTTGAGTCGGATTTAAGTACCATTTAAGTCTCACACAGTGACTTCAGACTTGACTTGAGACTCGTGCTCAAAAGACTTAGGACTTGACTCGGACTCACGTAGTAAGTATAAGCTGCGCACTGCCACACGTGAGAGAGGAAAACACAGACAGCTGCGGAGCCATTCATCATAAACTTTGGCTTTAAAACTTCATACAAGACCCTAACAAAGAAGTGCTGAATGCAAAATAGGTTAGTAACCTGAAGTTAGTAAACACGTTTAGCTCTGCATTGGCCATCTAACGTTAAGTTGCTTCTTGCTAGGACCTAGGAGAGTTAAACTCCGACTGTCGTTCATTATGAAAAGATGAATGAATGTTTGTTTATTTGCAGATTAATGTAATCATTTACGTCCCACTGGCTGCCATCACGTTATTCATTAATGCTGGATGCAAACAGGATACAGTTTTATTTAGTTATAATGTTACACTGGTCTGAGAGTCTGTGGGACAGGGCCGTGCAGCGACCTTTGGAAGGGCAGGTGCTCAAAGCATAAAAAGGACATATGGAATAAGGATTTAAATAGGGCTGTTCGCAAAATATCGATACAGAAATATATTATGTATTCCTTGCTGATACAAAGCAGCTAAACTCTGATGAGTATACTCTGTATCGATACATGAGCAAATGCTCTGACGCTGTTTTGAAAAAGTACCCAGCTCCAGCGTTAAAACACTGTGGGCTAACATAACTTACAGGGTACAGTTGCTGTTGAGGGGTTGCTGGGAATGTTGCTGCTGCTGTTCTTGTTGCTGCCGATACTTCTGGATGTGATCTGTGTTAAAACAAACATAGGATATATATTAGCTGATTAAACAATTATGTGACCATGAAAAATTGTAAAGATTGTTGAGTTTTTGGGACTGGATCACAGTGACTGACCTGCCGTAGTGCTGCAGCTGCTGCAAAGGCTAACTCTCATGAGAAAATAAGAAGGAGATGCTCAGAGAGACAAGAACTGCAGGTATAGGAAATAAGACACCCGATTCAAAAAAAAGTGTGGGAAATAATCTGAGAAGGAAACATTAACAGGGGAAAGGGTGAGGGAGCCCATGGCAGGGGTTACAGTGAGACAGAAAAATCTATAGACAGAGGTGTGTGTGTGTGTGTGTATATCTGTCTGTGTATTGCTTGCTTGTGTGTCTGCAGTATACAATATTGTGATAATGATTTTATATATCACATTGTGAATCTGAGATATATTCAGATTTTTATTGTCTATACAGTATGTCTAATCATAAATCTAAATAAATAAACTAGCATTAATCGTTCACATTAACATTTTATACCTTTTTGCCCATTTCTTCACTTTTTGATGTCAGGAATATTATTTATTTTACATTATTATTTATTTCTATATGTATTTCCAGTTATTGAGTTTTTATAGTAGGTTTGCTGTTGTAAACACTACTGTTTAAAAAATGGCAGATAAGTATCCTATAAGTCGGAGGAGTAAGTATCAGTAAGCCTGTTTTACCAATGTTGTTATAATTATTTTAAGGCACAAGGCTTTTATTAAGTTACTGTAATAATCCTAGTTCAAGTGAAAAGTTTTTAGTCAAATTACATAAAAAGACCACACCTGTCGACGCCAGCGAAACTTTTCCCCCTCACGCAGGAAGAGCAAAGTGAACAGAGCACTTTTGTTTATCTGTGTGTATAAGTAACGTTAGCAGTTTGGCATAGTGTCGAAGTCGAAGTCAACAGATTTCCCTGTCCTGTTAGCCGGCAGCTATGGTTGCTATTACAGGCAACACACAGAAATATACACAACTGTACATGCTTTCTTTGTGTCTTTCTTGTAAAATACAGCCAACAACGCACAACAAGCACATTGCGGCAAACCTCATCGAAGGTGTCCTGTAGGCGTGGCTGATGATACCACAAGGGTATCTGAAGGGGAGGGCTCGTCAAAGATGAGGTCATCGGGTGAAAGGTCATCATGTGGGTCATTTACTGTGAAATTATTATTCATTCATTTTACTAATAGTTTGATTGGAATTTAATAAATAAATTAAGGAAATTTTGCATTGAAAAAAGGGCACTTTAGACATGAAGGGCAAAAGGGCAGGTGCTGGGATGTGTAGTTTAGAAGCTGCCATTAGCTGTAGACGCATTATACATGAGGCTACATGGTTGTGCTCTGTAAGTAAAACAGGTTACAGTTACAGGATTCCATAGCTATGCAGCCTGGATTGAACACAACATTCATTATAACAACAAGTGAGACTATACTTGGACTCTAGCGCATAGACTTGTGAGCATCTCTGACGGTACATAACCAATATCTGCTTGCTGAAAAACATTCGTATTCCCATGGCGCATGCTGCATTAGTTAGCGATTGGAAAATGACAGCGTGTGTCCTACTAATACGGGCCCTCCAAAAAAGGTATTATCCTCCTTTTAAAAACTGTGAGTGTCATTTCTATTTCCTTACACAAAAAGTGAGGAGCATTTATTCATTCAGTTTGGCTTTAATTAAAAGTGAATAAATAAATCTCAAAATATCTGATGGAGTGTGAAATGAAGCGGCTCCCATCTTGTTTTTACCTCTCGCAGGAGGCAGAGATTTTTATATGCCATGTGGTTACACTTCTGCTACAGCGCCTGCTAACACACTCTGCCCCCTGACTAGCAAATGATGATAAATTGAGCCTTGACCTTGCCCTCTCTGCGAGCCTCTTCACTGTAATGAGAGGTGCTTCATGACGCAAATGCCAGTAATTACACACATAACACAGATGCACACCATGCATGTGCACACACACACCACTAGACTCAAAGCTTTAATTATTCACAACAACAAAAAAAATCAAAATATCATCAAGGATAGCATATCTATTTTTACTCCAAAGTCGGCTGATCTTTCGGAGCAGCTTCCTACCATGCACCGAAATCTGTCATCAGGAGCAATCATAAAGGCCGCTTCGGAGAGGCTTTTCAAAAAAGAGAAGGCTGTTAGCAGATGTAAACACATTGCACACAGAGGGATCTATACAAAGACAATGTCAGACTGTGTTGACAGAGCTTTTGTTTGTACCTTTGTCCCGGTAACGCGGTGGAAAGAGAGCTTTGGCGTGGGTGCCAGTTCATGATGCAGGCGCTGTAACTGTAACTTGTAGGCCTTTGTTTTCTGACAGCTCATGTAGATGAAGAAGATCGCTCTCTGATCATATTGACAACCCTGAGGCATCATTAAAGCACCGTCTTTGTGTTGTAAATAAACACCTGGGAGAGATGAGACAGGGAGACGGGGAGACGCGGATGAAGACAGTTGACAGCTATGCAGGGATGGAAAAAACATATCTGCAGGGTTTTTTTTAGCTAAAGCATCCAGTTTGTTTTTTTGCTATTTACAGTTCGAAACAAACACATCATTAAAAATTTATCTCCTGGCTGGAAGCAAGTTAGTAAAACTACATTCTGATCACAGATTGTTCTCCACGCCACTGTGGTATGTAGCACAAGCCAAGCTTGTCTCAGTGATTACATGATTAATCAAGCCAACCAAAAGCGGCCATGATCATATCCCTCTACCACCATGTTTCACACTGATAATGAACCACTCATTTGAGCTAATTTGCAATGGGAATCTAGTAATCTTCCCCTTGAGTTGAGGCGGAACATGAGCCATCGTAATCTTCTTATTGAGCCCCCTGTATTTGTTTGTGTGTGTGTATGTGTGTGGGTGTGAGTGAGTACAGTGAAAGTCNCTGTATTTGTTTGTGTGTGTGTATGTGTGTGGGTGTGAGTGAGTACGGTGAAAGTCAGCAGATTTTCCTGTCCTGTGAGAAGTGGGACTACAGTCTGGGGCATGAAATTGTGACTCAATTTTATCTAAAGAGGATGTGAGTCTATTGCCACACAGTATTTTATGCATGGATAATCATGGCTTAAAATGCTCCGATCTTCTTGCACCTGTCTAGGTGTTCTTATTGTTTTCATTTAACTGTTGGTGAGTTGCAGACTCACTGCCACAGAAGATGGCAGGCTCCCATTTTACTGTAGTTATGTTTCAAGTTGCTAGTTGTTTGTTGTCTTCAGCCAAAGCTGTGGCCGAATAGTGGCGTCTGAGGGGCTCATGCCATTGAGGGCCTCAGAATCCTTTGTTTTTATTTTATGGTTATTTTTAGCCAGGCTAAAAGCGTAGCTCTATTGGTTACCACATCAGTCAGTCCTCCACTGTGGTCCAGATCTTTGTACATACATTAAGGACGATGCATCATAAAGAATTTGGTGGTCCCTTAATTTTTCCTCTAGTGCCACCATGAGGTTGACATTTTGGGTGAAATGTGAGGTGATTATCAAAATACTTTTCAGCCTTTTCCTATAAAGCTGCCATACCAAAATATTATTATAATTATTATTATAACAGTAAAGCTATGATTATATTTACATTTATAACAGCAAGTGATGAGTTGAGTTCATGTAGCTCACATCAGACATGCATAATGTTGATTAAGAACTTCATAGTACTGTTTTGGGTGTGCATAAGGCTGTTGTATCGGTGTGTCAGTGTGTAACGCAGTGTGTGTTTGTAAGCCGAAAAAACCAGGCACCCATGTTGTTGGTTCTTTTTATTGTAATGTTTTAACACCATTTCTAAAACTTCAAAATGCATTGAAAAGAAACTCCCGGGCAACTTGAACTAGAGTAGCTACAGAGAGGTGAAAATTAACAGTTCTACAGTGAAATGATTTGGAGGTTCAAAACCTTGACATTTATGTCAAGAGGATTATCACCACATATTTTACATTTTGCCCGTAAAATAACATCTCAAAATATTTGAAGTGGTGGCCTCATCTCTGCATGAGTAATAACAGAGTAGGTCATAATGAAAACCTGGTTTAACATTTTTGTCTTTGCACAGATAGGCGTTATGCACAGACAGAAATCTCTATGTTTCCTGAAACATGGTGGAGAATGCTGTTTAACATGTCTGCAGAATTCATTATGTGTCTCTACCTTATTTTGGGGTTGGGCCAATCGACGATACCATCGTCCATTGCTGATGACTGACAGACATCACAATGTTGATGAGCCGGTGTAACACCAAAATCTGTGACCCTACACACCGGCGTTGCAACAAATTCTGTGAGAAATGTGTCAATACCCAAACCACTATATTTTTTTACCTAACGACTGCTTCACAACGTCAAGCGTGTGTTAGAAAGCCCTGAGGGCTTAACTTTTCTGGTATTCCCACCGGCACCTCCGTCAGTAAATCAGTCTTTATTTTGCCAATTGTATTTGTATCAGCCCTAGCTGACGCTCATTGCCTGGCCAGACCTTTTCTAATAAGGTGATCATGAAACACCTTATCTCTTGTGTGGGAATGGCTCTCGGACTTGTGTGTGATGCTGCTGCTGCTGCTGCTGCCATCTCTGCCTGTTTTTGTGGCACTGGGGTGGCTTCATTGATCCCTGCGGTGTCTGTTTCAAGCAGTGTTGCGACATCCCTGGCTTAATTTTTT
>JAPMOB010243325.1:0-14464 GCA_029875015.1 Lepomis gibbosus | reverse complement strand
ATATATATATATATATATATAGCTTTTATCTTTTTATCTTTACAATTAAGCAAAAAACAAATTACATTTCAGAGATTCACAGTGCTTCTTGATGGCTGCCGGTGTCAAATGCAGAAAATTTGGTATCTGAAAGAGATTATTAGACCGAAAGATTATGAGAATGTTGAAATGCACAACTCTTCTTGCAACAAAAACATGAAAATGTCCAGCAGTCTTAATATCAACATCCCAGAAAGTGTAAAGCATAATTAACACAGACAGAATTTGTATTGACTGTCTACAAAAATGACTTAATGCTAGATTTCAGAATACACTTATTTTAAAGGGCATGGCAAACTTTGCAACTTTATCCTCCTTCTCCTTTGAGTAAAGGGTTTTATATAACAAATACAATTATATAATATAGTCTATATTAGCATCGAAATAAAATTCTCACAGGTCACATTATTGTCTTATATTTTGACAAAAGCACTGTAATATAGGAGCCATAATTTAAAAAAAAGTAAAAAGTTTCAAGCATCAAACATAAATAAGAGATGCACAGCAGTCAGGCCCCTCACGGCAGAGCGAGAGAACAAAATCAACATCATCAGATGTACGGCAGGTCTCCAGCTGTGACGGGTGTAGTGGATCTGCAAGTGGCTCGAATCCAGATGGAGCAGCTGGTGTCTGGAAACAGCAGCTCAATAATCCGGGCACAGACACAGTGCCATCATACCCATGCAGCAGAGCAAAAAGCACCCCATCAGTACTGCAAAAGCACTAGCTGCTCTAATTAACTCCACTTGTCATAATACTAGGATATTCGCTAATGTAGATATACTGTAGATGGAATTAATCACCTGTATTTCTTAATCATTCTTATTTCTTGTTTAATTCCTAAAACTACAAGAACACTTTTAAAAAAGTGTCTTTATGATGTGGACCCATGTAATCTCAAGCAATGCAATCTGACCTTGATCAACTCCAAGTTGCCCTTCTTCTCTGGAGGAACGCCTCCATTCACAGGGTAGCCCATCCTCACAGGAAGGGGGATGGAGCCCGGTCTGAAGGGGGCTGCTGCAGGATAAACTGCAGTCCAGTCCTGATCCACCGCCATCTTTCCTGTCCTGGGCTCCCCTGCCTGATACAAAACATATATAGGACTAAGGAAGTTTTTTTCCCCCCCATTAGAAGACTGTGAGAAAATCCATGACTGTTTGTTGCAGAACCATGAAGACACTCATCTGTGACAGTCTATTCAGCAAGAAATGTTATCAAATGTCTTATTTAATGTCTTGTCTTATTTGAAATATGTGCATCTTGGTTCATTCATTTTTTAAATACAAACATAACAGCTGCTCACTTACATCTCTCCGAGGTTTTCTGACAAAGGATCCTCTACCGCCTCTATCAGGAAAGCCTAAAATTGATTATATTTCAAGCTTAGCCACAAACACTTTTTTAATATGAACATTTTCAAAATAAATTATCATGCTGTAAACAGTGTTATCTGTAGATATAACACACGTTAACCACTGTACAATCTTATATACTTTTTTGTGTGTGTTCCCGTCAATACACTAGATGTATGCTTCACAAGGAGTTTTACAGTATGTGCTTGTACATCCGATTTATTTTTCATGCTTCTTGCTGTACTGTCTACATAAGTTTGTAAATTACAGCTGGAAAATGTGATTATTTTTCGATCTTCTCATAACTTCTTGACATTTTTCAAGCAAACATGCCAAGCATTCCCTAGTTTTAGCTTTTCAACTGTTCCATGTAAATAGCTATCCATCTGTCAAGTTTATACACTCTTAATTGCTCAAGTACATCCTCGTCGAAGGACAGGGGGTACCTTAACTGGGCTTGGTTAACTGCATCTTCAGTAGTTAGCTTAGCGTGCTGCTATGGTTCAGAAACAGCACGAACTATTTTACAACGACAGTGAAACTCACCTTTATTTTCAGTAGGAGAATTTATAGACAAAGCTGTCGCGTAAGTGACATTGCTCACTGACTTCTGAAATCCAAGACCAGGAACATTTATTCGCCCTAGAGACAGAAAAGCCTTGCTACTGTGTGAAACCATGTTTTCCCAATGACTACGGAAACCAACGAGGGACAAACTAGAAACATTGCGAACCGTTTAACTTGGCGCAAAGTGAGTCTCTAGTGCCTCCTACAGTTGAACACGTGTGGAATCGCAGCATACAACGTAGACTTCATTTAGAAGGAGGTAAAACTTTAATAAAGAAGGTAAAACAAATTGTTTGGTTAGAATGAATGGCATCAACCCTTCTTCATTCGTATTTACCACAGTGTATGTTTTTTAACATGCATTATCTGCAAGCGCTCGACCATCCATGTGTGACCAGATCAGCGACGTCCACCAGCTGCTGCTTTATTAACATGTGGTGCCTTCAAATGCCCCCTGTAAAATCACACATCGTAAAAATGGCCCTGTGGCAATAACGTTAAGCCACGGAAACATACTAAGCTAACCTAAGAGTGAGGCACGAGCACGGTCTTGTTTTTGGTTGCAACCGGATCCAGTATGATAAAAATGTGTCTTAGTAAGTTACACTAACAGCGTGTTAAGAAGCATAACGAGTGCACTTACATTTGGATTGTTGGACAGTATCGTTATGTGTAAATATTCAGTTTTATTCAACCTAACTTTGGCAAAAAAGACAAGAGACTGCACGCGGGGTATGTTTGCAAATACGTTTGTCTTATTTATGTATGTTGTAGTTGGCCAGCAGCCAGCATGTAGAAAAACTAGCTAGTTTCAGGTGATAAAACTAATTAGTGTTGTTTACTCTCATAGTTGTTTTAAGATGCTTGTAGCCCGTTTTTTGCTTTTCTAGTGGAAAACTGTTAATTTCATGATGTTCATGCTGTTACATGACACACGCAAGGACCAAGTTTGATTTTTACAGAGAAAAAATACTCAACCAAATTAACTTGTTGGGGGCCTTGGTCACATCACCCCAGGTGTTCTGTGTATCACTGACTGCATGGTAGTTTGACACATGTTTTAGGATTACTCCATGACAACTACCATGACAGCTCAATATAAAGTAAGGTGACAACACTCAGTACACTATATTTTGACACAGGGCTTTTCTACAAAACAATAATTATGATCGCTATATGTCACACAAACATTTGCCATGATGTATAGGCTAAGTTAGAAACTGTGAATATAAACATAATTTGTTTGTTTAGAAGAAAACACTGCTTAAAGTAATTTACCAAGCAAAACCCCCCACAAACATTCAGGGTGTCAGGCTTCTCCAACTTAAAGATTTAGAGCTTGTTTTTGTTTCATATTAATTTAAATTAAATATATGTGTGCAATGGACCGTTGATGAGGATGATGGACAGCACAAGCTATTTCAAGGCATTCCTTTGGGCTCTGGGAACTTGTGATGTGTAGGCCATGTTTCACTATTTTATCTATACAATAAACAATTATTTGATTAAATAAAATTAAAAAACGCACAGATTAATTGGTGATTAAAATAATTATTAATTACAGCACTTCTAGAATTTGTAAATGCATAAAATCAAACCTGACAAATCCATGCTCTCTGGATCCACACATTGGCAGGTGTGACTTAGCTATTACAAATACCATTATTACATTTTATATTATATCATAAATTACATTTTTGCTAAAAAAAAAGTGCATTTTGCCACTTGATAATAAAAACCCATAGCCTGGGTACCACATTGTTGTTCGCTGTTATCATTTCCCTTAACCCATGAACGCAGCATGGGTCCGGGGACAAGCCGCGATGCACTTCAAAGGGTAAAGTCCTGCAGGCAGCAGCCGATTTAAGCCTTATGTTCTCAGTGTATTTTCGATGTTAGGGTTTGTTTTTGTTTTAGCGCGGAAAGATACATTCTAATTTATGTAATTTAGTTATTTTACCCCTGGATCTTGTTTTTATTAACTAAAAAAATCCGAAGTTGTTGCCTGGTTTCTGAGATAATACAAATATTATTTTCCATCGATTACATCTTGAAAGGTATTTCTGGAGTTAAAGGTAAGATTTCGTATTACTGTTTAACTCTTCAAGGATGCAGCTAAGAACAGTTGCCTGTAGCATTAATTGATTCAAATATTGACTTAGCGTTTGCTTGATTATGCAGCTTCATTAAACAGATCCCAACTTGTGTTTCATTTTGACAGTTTTAAGGAAATTAGTTAAACAGATGACAAGAGGAAATTTACGTTTTTTTTAAGGAGTGGAAGCTAAATTTTTGTAATTTATTTTAACCCACATAATTTAATTTGTGTTATGGGTCTCATGGCAGGGTCTGTTCAGAAAGTCATACAATACTCTGTAATTGTAGAGTCTGACAGCAGCCTATGCACGTCTGACAGTTCATTGTGTGTGTCTGTGTAGTTTTAAAGGTAGAAACTCTATCTATGGTGAGACAGCAGTCATGTGGGTTTTGTCATCAGTTTATCCATAGCTGAGGACAGATATGGACGGGGTGGCTGCCTCCAATTAGCCTACCTCTCTTGTCCCAACAGGCTTTTTCCGATCCTTTTAGGCAACATCCGGCCATCTATCACACTACCTGGTTCAGTTTCTTTCCAGAGAAGATATTTAACCACCCACTTTGTTACACTAATTAATTGTACATAAGTCAGCAAAGAGTAGAATTTGCTTTGGCTTGGCAAATGGAAAGTGTTTTTGTCAAGTTACCGTGCTGTCCAGACATAGTTACAGGTTCATTTCCATTTGTAGGAATGGATATTACACACGTGAGCTCCCTTTACACAATTTGCACAGTAGACTTCTTGCTTCTCTGTATTTACTGAACATCTTCTACAGTTGTTGGTATAGATTTAATTTGTGAATCCAATTTTGGCCAACAATTACCTGGATTCACATAATTAGTTTACTTCGTTACACCTGCATCAAAGGCAAGTAGTGAGGTGTTTTCTTATACAAGACAGGCTGACAGCTCTTAGACAAGCTGCAAAACAGTCGTTCATGTGGCTGCAGATATCCATGGCTTTAAAGGATCATTCAGTGATTTTAAAACCCGGGCCCTATTTTTAAATATTTTGGCGTCGAAATGACTAGTGGACCAGGCTGGTGCAATAATCACTCAGAGGAGAGAAAAGAGAGCCAGGAGAGGAGCCATGCTGGCCCAGCTTCTGCTCCTAAAGATCCGGTCTGAACAAAATGGGACACTGACCAAACAACGGAATTCAGAGACTGTTGTGCCCACATCATTACAGAGACCTGCCCCATCAACAACCGGATCAAGCACTCGACTGGTGGTCCATGTTCTGAGCTGTCAGCGCAAGACTTCGGCAAGATGAGAGGAAGTGGACTCTTCATTTTACATCAATGATGCTTGGTGCTCAAACTGAGACTGTTTACTGTGAAGATAAAACTTTCGTATTATCATCTGGTTGTTGCTGTTTACATTCACCCCAGATGCAAATTCACAAAATGCACCTTGGAATGTTTGGGGTGTATACGTGTAGCCTTGTACCTTGTAATTTGGATACAAGATACAACGATGGAGAAGAGTTTGTTGTGTATGTAGAGGAACTGCTAGTAAGACCTTATTTACCAACATTACTCCAACACAACGAAGTCATCTCTCAAACTCTGACTCACGTTTCCACCATCATCTTCCTGCAACAACTCGCATCTCATGAGATTTCAGAGCAAGGATTGTCCTTGAGCAAGACTTCTCTTTCTTGTTAAAAACAGAGGAGTGTCACTCCTATGGATCCTTTCCATGCTGTTGTCAGACACATGGACTAACAGTCTGAGCTAAAAGTGGCTAAAAGCACTTTCTGTGGACGTGATGGGCACAATTGCCCCTGAAGGAGTACATTGCAGCCTCTGCAGCTGCCTGAAGCCATCTACCGTTCGGATTCCAAAACATTTTCTACCTACTAGTCATTTTGACACCAAAATATGTGAAAATTGGGCCCAGGTTTCAAAATACTAAAATTTCCCTTTAATCACGCTAATTTTCTTCAGCTTGGATGTTGATTAAGCTTCTGTGACATGTTTTGTGTAACCAATAGGGAAGGTCACATAGTAACTTTAGTGGCTTGAAATGTGGTTTAGGCTGGTAAACACACTGGATTATTTTCTCTAAGAGCAGAGTGCCTGCTGTGCATTTGTTTTACCTTCCCAGATGGGAAACTAGACAGGCTTTGACATCCATCAAGGACAATGCAACAGGATGCTGTTAGTAGTAGTAAATCCTCAGAGAGAGCAGGCGGAAATGGGACTTGTATGCTGACCTGTCGCTGCCACATAAACTTGCTTCTGATTTTGTTCTGGGACTATTATGTGATAGTTATGTTCACAGGTCATAGGTCACAGTATAATAGCCTAACTCTGTAACCATTTGCAAAAGTTCATAGAAATGTCACAATTATTTCTTACTCACCTGTGGCAGTCCCTCTGTTTCCCTTCTCTTTTTAACTTCACAAACATGGAATACCCATGGCTGTATACATTCTGTAGATACATCTTAGAGCAAGAAGTAGAACTGTTGTGAATTCAGAAACCCTAATCAGTGTCAGCCCTGTAAGCACAACAAGTCTCAGTCCAAGTAAGGCTACATTTTAAAAGTAACACGCTGAAAGGAACCAGCTTAAGTATTTTCCAGATTCTAATCTGATGATATTTTTGCATTAAGGATATTTTTCTGTTATGCTTGAATGCTGGCCATCTGTTACAGTAGCAGATTTTGTATAGTAGCTGCAACATATTCATTTTTAAAACTTTCAAGTGTTAAGACCGTTTGCATAACAATAGCCGGTCACTTCCACTAACACTGAAAATGTAAAAATTTTAAACTCTTAAATTTCCTTTTTGGAACCTTCCAAGCACATTAAAACATTCAGAAATACTGTGAGCTGTAAAAGACACATTGCAATTATTTGTATAAAAGCAGAGTAATGGTGGTTTAGCAAACACACTTTACAATGTCCACATCTTATGTCTTTCATGACAGATGCTAAATTAACAAGCAAGTAGAGAGCAAGGCGTACTTTCAGTCATACTATCACCATGACTCATGTCACTTATTTCACTGCAGGTATGGACACACAAGCAGCCCAGCAGAGGGGTCTTGTCAGCAGTGGGTAGCTAGCAATGCCTAGCTAGGTATCTTATCTGGTGGGTCTTCCCTTCTACGTGAACCTTGGTCATAACCTCCAGGACCTTCCAGGACTTTTAAGTCCCCCTTGGCCCTCTCTGAACTGGGCCATCCTGTGGGGCAATATGGGGGAAAGACGGGCACACTCCTTTCACATGACGTGCCACGTGCAGCGCGACCATGGCAGCAGGATGGGGAGCTCCTTCATACGTTACAGTCCAAATGGATATGTCAGCACAAGCCTCAGCCTGGACAAGGAGATGAATGCAGAACCTGTGGCCTCTACTGGCACTACAAGTGCTGGTTCTGCCCTGTGGGCTCCTGCATCTGACAGAACCCACTACTCTCCTGTTTCAATGGAACTGGACCCCACATCGGTGAATAATGGATCAGACACAAAGGACCCCGTGCTGCAGACCCTACAAAGGCAGCCTTCTATTATCTCTGTCCCTCCACCTCTCCCTCGTTCGAGCTGGCTGCATCATCATCAAAAGGATTTCCAGAGCCCTTACATCAAGACTAGCATGCAGGGGGATGTTTACAACTTCCTAGAGAGACCTGCTGGACTGAAATGCTTCCTGTACCACTTCCTTGTGTGAGTACCTGTCTGGTTTTGTGTATACCAATTTCAATTCATGCTGCAGGTCGGTCTTGCAGCAGTCCTGAATGAGTAGACATAGTTACAGATAACAGTAGAGGTTGACAAGCTATTAAAATTTCCGTAAACCGTATAGATGAGGGTATGACTTTGGCCACATAGGCCTGTCTCTTTGTTAGCTCCCACTCTTGTTAATTACATCTAGTGCTGCTCCTTCCAGTATTAGGTTCTGGTGCACAGCAACAAAAGGAGAGGTGCCTGCTTGTTGTCTGCAGTTGTTTAAGATAACTAAACAGAAACAGGTCAGCATGATCTGGTCAAGCACACCTCTGGCACTAATAAGCTTGATCTATTCTGTTCTTCCTTACTGTCAACAAATCAGCAACTTCAAGCATGAAACATGGGGCTTCCTTCTTGATGTGGCTAGCCTGACCTGCCAGGGGAGCTCACTGACCTACAGTTAAAACAGCTTACATGAATTATTTTATTAAATGCCACTTAGGAACACCGTCTCCCCTTTGCTGGTGCTAAAATGCTCGACTCTTGATAATACAGTGTTGTGTTGCTGGTAAAAAAAAAACAACGTATGTGTAAATGAGTTAAATAAGTGGTCAAAATCATATGAAACTTATATGGTAAAAACATAGAAACTTAATACATTTTATTATACAAATGTATTTATGACTAACAAGTGCTTAATGTCTAAGAAATATATTGAAAAGCAAAAGTAAATATTTTTAATTCTATCCTGTGCCAGTTTAGACTTGTATTCATATGTTTTAAGCACATTAGAGGTAGTGTAACAATTACATTTTATGACAGTATATTTTGACATTCAAAATGAGCGTCAACAATTAATAAAATGATGATGGAAAGATACATTTGATGGGGAACAACAGTTTTCAGAGTAGCAATAAGTGCACTGTAACAGTTTTTGCAAAAACCTTTTTGCAAAAATAAAAATACTGTAAAATTCATCTATCAATTTCAGAAATCATTTTCATGACCAAGAACAGCCCCTAACATGTGACTACAGAATCTTCTATGATCTCTGAAGTATCCCACAATTTAGTCCCAGACGTCAGTAAGCCCTGAGCTCATGGATTTAGACCAGATTAGATGAAAATATGAATGATAATAATAGAAGTTCAATTGAAAGGCCTCTACTGAACCATTTTACATTCCGCTGAATCATACAGTCAGTCAAATAAACAGAAAATGCTAGGTTAATTTGGACTCCCCATTTGTGGGTAATGATGACACACTGGATGGTAGTTCTGCGTTTAAAGGCTTTATTTTACTGTTCCACTACAGTCACAGCAAACTGTATTTTTCTATTTAATTGTCTTCATGGTTATGTGTAGTTTGGGTGCAGTAAAAGTATGCAAACACAGCATGCTGATCTGTCTGTTACCAACTCACTTTGAAGGGGTGTTAGAAGGATTAATTGCTGATATTACAGTTACACAAGATTCCTGAACTGGATCATTAATTGGCTGAAAGGCACCTGTCATTTACTATGTTGTGTAGACCTGGGCCCTGGACGGGTAAAACTAGAGAAAATTGTGGGAAAACATCATGTTTGTGTCTTGAGGGCTCTGTTGACCTTCATCAGATTCATAAATCGTTTTAAGTAAATCCTTTTTATATATAAACTGTAAGAGAAAGGCCACAAACATTTACTGTATAAAAACCAGTCTTGCATAAACACCACATTAGTCACTATACCTGAGTAGGAAGTTTAGTTAGCCTGTGACATCGTGTTTGCTTTTTTTTTTCTTTGTATAGAAACTCATCCATAAAGTCACAAAGTCAAGTGTAAAAAAACAAAACATTTTTTCTCAGCAAACAAAAACAGGAATTTAGGATGAAAGTAATTTAAGAATTTCTGAAACTCAAGTCGTGGTTGTTGCTTTCTAGTTGTAAAAAGCTAATCATTAAAATGTATCTTTCCTGAAATGTAATGATGAAAAGGGTTATGAGAGCATCATATAACACACAAATCAGTTTTTCTTCCCACATGTCCACAACATTTAACGCATCTCACTTTTGGGTTATGAATCAGCAGTTAGGCAGCTCTGGCCAAGAAAAACTAAGAGTATTTGGTCTGCTATGCAACGTCTGGCAAACAATCTCAATGTTTTTATCCTCTGAAAGGTCCTGTTCCTCTCAAATCATCAATTATCCAAACACATTTACCCCACTCTACAGTGCTTTAGCTCAGTTGCCTTCAAATTAACGAATCATTTAAACATAGATTAGGCCTAAAATGGAAGGTAAGCCTACCACCTTTCAGCTCTGTCTGAGAGAAATTGAGCTTGAAGAGAAGTAGAATTAGTCTGTCTCATTGAGATACTACCTTTGTCAGTCAAAGATGAATGGAAACACTGTGGAGACTCTCTCTGTTGTACTGTGTGAGTGTGTGTTGTGTGTGTCCTGTATTGCTGATGATCCGTCCCAGCAGTAATTGAGGCTGTAAGGTTCTCCCATCACAGAGGAGAGAGAACTTGAGCCTGTCCTTCATTTAATATTAAACCCTTCTTACTGATCTCTGCTGACACTCCTTTAAGTAACTCTTACTTGTCAATGGCTGTCGCTGGTGACCATCTATTCTGCTGGCCTCTTTAGAGATTGGCAGGGGAGAAGAGAGGCATAAAGGGCCACATTCAGCACTCATGACAGTCCTAATAGGTCTTCTCTAATAGGCCTGTTCTTCATCAGCATGACACATGCACACACACACAGGTGCTTGCTCAATTTGTCATTGCCTTTATCATGCTGAAACCAGGAGCAGCAACATTTCCACAACCACCAGATGTGCATATGCGGTTGGATTGCACAACACAAAGAAGGGAAATAAACAAACATATTGGCTCATACAGAGTTATATACATCTGAAAATGCACTCATCTATGCTCCATCTGGCTTTTTCACAACATCTGTCTAATCGTAATGGGATAACACACAGTTGACCCAAATTAATGCTTGCACAATATACACATGTGTGTTTAATGTGTATATATTGATGTACATACATCCTTTTAAATAAGTGTCTACAGTGAGTGTATTTGACTGATCTGATTAGTTTCTGAAAGCTGGTATACATCCAAATGATTTTGGATAAAGGTTGCTAATAGCTGAAATTGTGTACTAATATTCAGCACTCGTGGGAAAGAAAGTGAACAAGTTTGTGTTTCACACAGGGTTTTTATAACTTTGTGCAATACTCAATTATTTCATTTACATTAACTGCAGGTGTTTGGATGAGGGTAAATATTTTGCCTTTGTTATTTCATATATTTTGAAAATTACTTGGTAAAGTTAGTTTTTAAAAAAGTGTTTTATAAAAATCATAATTATTTAATAAAGAGTTCCTTGCATAAAACAAATTAAAAGAAATAACTGAATGCAATTTATGTAATTGTAATTGTTTATGGAATGGAATTTAAGTTTCTGTTTCAGTTACAGGCTTTATTTAGGGGTCTCCGTAGAGCATTCTCTCTCCTCTTGATGTTGGAAAAGAATAAACTGTTACTATAAACACATTTTAACACAATGAATATAATAAATCACATATGTTCAGCCAAACAGGAACACAAACATACACCCACATGCCACGAGTTGGTCAGAGTGGGTAGAAATCCCTTGGACTCGGGACGGCATACGAAAAGAGTGTCCAAAAAGAGTCTTATGCAATGGCTTGCAGACTCACCAGCACACAGGCAACCTGGGGCAATGATCCTCTTCACGTTTGGGCCACTACCTCTGAGCCTTTTACATAACCAAAGGGAATGAACATTTATGTGCTCATGATTCCCCAAATGCCTTTCTCATACTGCAAGCAGATTACAACCATACTTCTTGCTTCCCTTATCCACCAGATCTAACAGTTCAGTGTCTTAGAGTTTGTTATGGTACAGATATAACACGCAATATTGTCCAAACGTAACATAATTTGTTAATTTATAATTAATTTGTTTAATTGAAATCAAATGTCATGTCATTATCTGATCAAGGTAATTTTTACTATAACACCATTATACCCTAACCTATTTGCAGTGGAGGAAGCTTTGCACCTGTTTATCCTCGTGAAAATGCAGTGGGCCAGATGTTGTCTGGAATCCTTGGTTCTGTCATGTATTTTTATATCTGGACAGATTATTGAAATGGCTATAGTGAATCCCCTCTATCTACGTGGGAAGGGCAGAAAAAGGAGACCTTTTGTTGGAATCTGCTTACAAGAGATTACTGACTGAATGAAGTCTACTGTATGGGTCACTTCCATTTCTCAGTAGCAAGTTATGGGAAACATTTTGTAATGCAATTTGTGTCTTTGTTAAACAACTGAAAAGTGACATAGTGCAATATTGAAACAATCGATGAACTTCTTAAAGATTACCTAGCAACTGAAAGGATTCCATTTAAATTTTCATTTTTACAATTCATCTTTAATATGCATGAAAGGGATAAATGACATGCCACAGTAAGAACTGCCCATTAATTTGCTGACCAGATCCAAAATATTTAAAAGTGGAATTCTGTTAAAAGATAAATAGCATGCACATTGTTCAATTTAGGCTCTAGATGTTTAATTCAAGGAATATTTTTGCTCATTTCAAATCCTGTAACCAAAACCTGCACATAGTCATCAGATAACTGATGACTATAGGTTTTGCATATTCATGTATTCAACCTGCCAAAAAGTATAAATTATGAATTTTTATTTTTGCTAAAAACAAACAACATAATTCCAGTGAATATTTTATTTATTTTTAGGCCCGTGCCAAAACTTCTTAAATTTTAAAACATTTAAGACATACATAAAGCTTTAACAAGATATCAAAATGTTGCTTACTGTGAATAGAATAAATGAATTTACTCCTCTCTGACCTTTCCAATAACCCACCATCATGTCATAATTAAACTTGATCAACCTGAGCCTGTAGATTATGCACCCCTAGCTTCACTCCTCATTGATTTGACTTCCCCTAATGCTTTTTTGCCATTGATATAGATATATATTATGCTGGTTTGCATATTGTTACAGTATCTTACACCAAATTTAACTGAGAAGCTGAGGTTATTATTTTTTGCTTTGCGTGTTCCTGGTGCAGAATCTGACACATAATTGGTGTAGTTACTGGTAATGAATGACACTGCTTCCATTGTGTGATATCCCTCCTAACTATTTTCATTCATCTTGCCCTCCAACCTGTAAGGCGATTTACATCTATTTTCAAAGTATTAGGTGGACAAGATGATAGCTAAGCCAGGATGGAATATCCATGTTTGTGGCTGGCGGCTGATGTGGTGTAATCCACCCTAAGCTGTTCCATGGAAAGGGGTGGGGGTCAGTAAAGAGTGTTGTGGAGGTCTGTTCTGTCTCTGACCAGGCTAGCTAGCAGTGATGGCCAGGGCAATTTGCATGCTCTTGGCTTTAAGTTTGTGCTTCTGAAAGTCACAAGTCCTTTTTTTCATGTTCTGTCAAAGCAGCATAATGGAGAGGTGTTGAGCCCCCAAACTATGTGAAATATCAGTGTTTTACATATATGTAAACATTAGGGTATTGCACTATAGGGCAGCCTATTATAAAACAATATTTAATGTAAAGTGTGCTTTTATTACAACTTTTACAACTACAACAAATTGTATACAAACGTGACAAGTAAGTGACAGGTTTATAATGTGGACATTGGAGAAGAACAGATTTCTTCTTTTTTGGATTAGGCCAACTGGACACTACAATGACCTATTGCTGCCCTCTACTGTTTGTAAATAACTTTGTCTTTTGACAGTTATTTATATTTTAATATCGTCCACTACAGTACAGATATTCTATCATTTTTTTTCATTTTAGTCCAGTTTTTCTTGTTGAGTAACTGTGCTCCCAGGTGCTAACTCAACAGCTTTTTTCTCTGAAGTGAGCAGGTTCTTAAACTGAATGAAGACGTGTCTCACTGTCCCTGAGCCTCCACATTCAAATTTACCATCCAGGTGTTTCCCAATCAGAGCCAGCCCACTCTTAAGCCCACAATGCCCAAGCATCTATGAAAGAACACATTGATTTATGCTAGTGGGTAAGACTTGTCCATATTGCATGTGTTAGTTCAATCTTATGTAAAATTACAACTTTTCCATCACAGTAGTACCCATCCCAAAGATGGGGACTCGAGTTTGAGACTCTGATTCTAGTCCAACTTAAGTTGCACACACTGTGACTTGACTCGACTTGAGACTCATCCTCGAAAGACTTCAGACTCGACTCGGACTCGAGGTGCGGGACTCGTGTACAATGTTTGTTTTTATAGGACACGTCTGATGGGCTTGCTGTTTTTCCCCTCCCTCCGTTACCTATAACCTACCTACGTAACATGTAGTATCAGCTGCACGCGGCCACAGGTGAAAGAGGACAATAAACAGCCGGCAGGTGCTGTGCCATTCGTCATAAACTTTGGCTTTAAAACTTTATAGAACAAGGCCCAAACAAAAGAAGCGCTGAACGCAAAATAGCTTAGTAACCTTTTCAAACTTCTTTGTTTTAGGTGTTCAGATTGGCCATTTTGTCTGGATGGGAGGTGCAAACATACCACACACTCATTAGGAAAGTGTTTACTGAGGTAAAAGCCAAGTCAGATGTAGGGTAATTGTACCATTATTACCACTGTACTTTTAGCAACCAGTGGAGACGCTCCCTGCTGGCCATTACAAAGAATGCAGGTATAAGTTA
>JAPMOB010243324.1:4759-29750 GCA_029875015.1 Lepomis gibbosus | reverse complement strand
CTATTTTTGTGAATTCGTCAAAGCGAATTTCGCTAATTGACCTGAAACTTTGGAGAGTTCATCTACAGACGTCGCTGCTCAAAAGTTATCAAAAGAATTTTAATACGTCAATCTGTGTTTTTTTCCATAAATTTTTACATTTGTGTCTTTACGTACAATTTTACATAAATGCCAGTAAATCAAAATTGGCTTAAGCTATTGTAACCAAACTTGACGCGTCTGTTCAGATGCTCGGCCCGAGCTTCGCTGAGCTGTCCTGGGGTATTCTTCCACTAGGTGGCGCTACACTTGCAAAAAGTTTATATCTCATAAATCGCTGCATGGATTCGTACAAAATTCGGTTTGTACGATCTAGGGTCCCTACTCGGTTGATGCATAAAATTTGGCAATGATTTCTCAAAGTGGACATAGCTTATTACAACAAATGTAAATTTCTAGACATTCCAAACTTCAAAAAAATCTAAGAAAATCATCTGTACATCCTAGAGAGCTAATTGAATTAACATCTATATCTCCACAAGTTTTTCTTCAAACGCTTCCAAACTCGACACAGACATCCTCTAGATGGCCGACATCAAGTGTCACAAAGGTTTTTTAGACCAGTCAAATGGTGAGTCTGCAATGATATTCAGTATCTTGCTATAACTTGTACAGTATGCTCCTTTAGTATTATGCTATTTTCTTTTTTGCCCAGTTTTGAATCAAATGCCAAAAAAAAAAAAATTCACAACAACCAAAACCAGCAGAATGATGTGTGATTTGTTTTTCAGAATTTTTTCACCAACATCTTGACAGCTGTAAGCGTTTTAAGTTTAAACTGACAAAACTATCCAGGTCTGGCAGATGTGACATCACTACCTCAACTTGTGAAAAGGTTTGTGAAAACAGCCTCTCAGTCAGAAACTCACCTACTCTGGAGATCTAGAGTACCAGGGTTAAAATCCCCACGTGACCGAGTCAGACTTGCCAACAATGGGGGTGTGGCGATCGTAGTGGGTCAAGGTTCTGTGTTTTATTTGGATCCTTTGACTTTCTTCTTATTTTTCTCTGCTTAAAACTGTTTGTGCAGCTTAAACTTTAATTCTTGGAAAAACAAAATGTCGCAGGTGGGTTGAACATTTTACCCAGTAGTCAGGTACATATAATGATGCTCTCTGATCTCATTAATCTCTGTAAAAATCCAGTATGCGTTTCCCCAGTTATCTCAAAGACTAAATTCTTTCATTACTATGATCTCCTAAGTCGTCTGCATCTGTTGTTATCCTCTGAAAATGTCAAATGTTGCGTTTTTCACAACTTGCTTGGATCTCGATCATTGCCTCTCAGCTATATTTATTTAGATGTATTTATTTTAGATTGCATGAGAGAAAGTTTGCTTTGATATTTTTTGCTCATTACTTATGAATCATTATACAGGCTAATTTAGATGTCTAAACTTTGACTTGACAAATAAATAACAATAATTTAATGAATTCAAGTTATCAGTAAAATTCAGAATTCATTATGACTTTTAAAGCCTGTTCTTATTTAAGACGAGCAGCTGTAGACACCCTGATGAAAAACATTCACGTTTATACGTTTAAAAAAGTTATAGTTGGTTATTTAATAAATATATATTATATTCTCATACTCTAAATACAAAATGTACATATACATGACATAAATGCTGTGCGTCCATGGATGGATTAATCAACAGGCTTACCAGGCACAGGAGCTCCCACAGCCTCTGTTTGAAGTGACTGTTGTTAATGTTTCATGTTGGAAAGCCACGGGGCCTGATGTCCTGATGTCGCTTAATTTGCTCCTGATTCATTGATATGATGCATTTGCTAATGTAAAGGCAGATGTAATAATAAAGCTTTTTGCTACATTCACATTAAATTAAATTAGAAATGTACATAAATTTGAGTGCAGAATAGCTCTGTTTTAACAACATATAACCTGCATTACAGGTTTGCTTTGATGGTTTTCTATAATATTTAAAGAAATATAGTATACCGATAGTAAGCTGTAGTATACAGTAAAGCTCTGGAGAGGAGTGTCAGTCTGGATCGGCTGAAAAAATCTTTTTTTTTTATCTAGAAGAAAATACTAAAGGATTTTTTGGGGATGTTCAGATACATAAGAGGGTGGGTCCCTTACATGCCAGTGTTCGGTAATCGATACCATGATCATAAAATAACCAGTTGGACTATCACAATGAAACCAACGCCTTATCTGTTGTTGAGAAGTGCATTACAGACAAACTTTTCTTCTCATAAGCTCCTGAAACCGAAAAACCAACCTGCTGCACCCTGTGGGAAACACGCTGAAGCCTTCAACGTCTGAGGATCAGAGTCCTGCCGGGCTGCCCAGTCACTGAGGGGAGTCAAAAGGTCAGGGCAGGAGCAGAGGCACGATGTGACCTGCGGGACTGGGAGGTGAGGGGGCCACAGCAGCAGGGAAACACATTTAAGGTTATTAGATCAATATGTGGGGCTCTGTGTGGGGATTTTCAACGGGCAACAGCACACTCCGTACCGGCTATGGATCGATGAAATTTAAATTTGGTACTGGGATTTTGATGTTTGATGTACTACACTACAGATTAGTACAGATGAGTACATGTATAATTTATAGTACTATGGTAGTATATAGCGTGGGATTTGAAAAGTGCGTGACATCCTGAAATGACCACTGAACCACAAAGAAACTGTTCTGATGATCTAGTGGAACCAAACTTTCCAGTTTCTGCTCCACTAATGTTGAGGGACAAACAGCAAAGTTGTCCATCCAACAAGTTTTAGTTTTCTGGTGTGTACTGAGCACCTGTAGTTTATCAATGAGTATTACATCCTCACAGGGTACGGCAAGCCCTTTTAAAATGTTTTACTCAAAATTACTAAAAGCTACTAGTATTTATAATATTTATGAATTACTAGTAGCCTATTTCTGTAGTTACAAGTAACTATTGCCATTATAGTAACAAGATACTAGTACTTCATTTTTATGTACTAGTAACTATTCCATTCTTACTAGTATTTTTTTGTTACAATTCATTCATTAATGACTAGTAAAATGGTGTGATGATGATAATAACTTATAATAATAATTACTACTGGCAAGAATAGGATAGTTACTAGTAACTAAGAAATATGTGATATGTGAACTGCAGAGCCCCTTAGATTTCAATTGAAAAATGTGCAGTTAGTTAACTTATGGAGTAGTTACTAGTAACTAAAAAGTAAGTACTAACAGAGTGGTGATGACGCAATGCCTTTGGTTTGAGAGACCCGGGTTTAATTCCCCATTGTGAACCATCCACCCATTCACCATTGTGTCCCTGACCAAGACACTTAACCCCTAGTTGCTCCAGAGGCGTGCGACCTCTGACATGTAGCAATTGTAAGTCGCTTTGGATAAAAGCGTCAGCTAAATGAATAAATGTACTAGTATCTAATCAATTGTTACTAGTAAAATGAGAATAGTTAGGCTACTATTGACTAATACATATGTGTTATAGCAACTAATAAGTTTTAAGGAATAAATGTTAAACATTAAACTCAGGTGACCAAACATATTCTATTCTAGAAACATTTACTTCTTTAAAGGTATTTATTTAAACATAAGTATTTTAGAAGGTAATAGTGTGACAACAGATGAAACAGCCTGTGTTGTTTTCATGACAACTAGAATTCCTCCTATTTTATTTATTGTTGAGAAAAGAGAGCAGACAATGGGACAGAAAAATGTTTTGGGCATATTAGATGTAGCCTATTTCTGGCTTCTGTAGTGGCAAAGCAGAGAGCATAAAACTTAACCTACATTTGGAGCTATAACTGTGACTTTTCATTGTGTTTTATTGATTCATTTGGGGTTTTTAATGGGTATAATTGTTTTCCATTTGCTTCGTTATCCTCAAAATTTAGGCTGTGTGTTATCAAATTTGTGTGCTCATTTCATGGTTGCGATATTACCGCCAGCACTTAAAGGCAGCACGGCCATGAGTCAACCAAAAAAAAAAATACTGCGCATGCTCGGCAACATCTTCCACCCGGTCGGCATTGTTAAAACCGCTGCAGAAAAGGCGCTGAGGCGTAGAAAACCATCTTTCTACCGCATCTTTAGAGCAAATGTCTGGGTTGAGCAGAGCACGTGGGGACTTTCTGACACTGCAGGTTACCTGCCCTGCTCCTCCTCCCCGGCAGCTTTATGGTGGGATAAAGGGGAGGTGGATACCTTAAGGTGGAGGAGGGAGTGGGGGTGGATGCAGCCTTATCAATAGCAGGTTGCCTCTGATGATCCAGTTCAAACTAGTTTTGCTTTACATATGCGACTGTGGCTCTGTGGGGTTTCTCACGTCCACAAAGAGCTGCAGGCTCACAGCCTAAACACATCGTTCTTCAGTGGAAACATGAACTGAGTTTTCTTAGTTACAGTGGAAAAGAAAGGGAATACTTTATGGCATAATATTCATTTTGGGACATTACCGTCTGCCAGTGATGCGCAATACTGGTGCTGTTTAGACAGTAATGGACATGGACCCTATTGATTTGCAGCTGTATCGAATAGCACCCTCCTATTGCCACCATCCTCTTTTGCTTATTTATCGGGGGAAACTATTGTCATTAACAGTAAAAAAAAAAATAAACTAAGCCTCCCCCATCCCCTAACGATCATCTTGAAGCTGTCAAAATAAAAGCACACGCACATCGTGGCAGCAATTTTATCATGAAAGCTGGACTCCGACACCGACGGTTAATTATAGGGAGTGTCGGGGGACAACAAAGGGCCGAATCGAGCATCATCATCATCATCATCGTCGGTACCACAGTCGAGCGTGAAGCCGGTGTTTCAGTCGGTGCTTGGTGCGCGGTGCAGGTTGCCCACAGATAGGCTAATGGGAGGCTTCAGATGCGCAATAAGGCGACATATAGCCTAGCCTAATCTCCTTGTTAGGTCTGATGTATGGCAGGAGCAGGGTGACAAAGCGAAGGGAAACCGCGGAGGCATCACTGCAGTGCAGCAGAGCTGTCAGTCAACGGGCAGAGGAGGCTGTATGTGCAGCCAGTGCCCAGACATATGGGCGACTATTTAAGGCTTCATAGTGTCATTTTATTATCGATTCAATGTCAGAATACAAATGTGTCTTTATCAGGATCTTTCCCACCCCATCACTGTCACGTTTATTTATCTGCGCAACAACCGAGATGTTCAACGAATCTAACCTATTTTTACCTTGTATTTAATTATAAACCAACATTATAAATGATTATGAACTCTCATGTTTAATTATAAACAGCGTAAGAGTTTTTTCTAAGCCGCAGTCGCCCTGTTACTGGGATTTCCTCCCGTTTGACGCATCGCCCCCGCATTACCTTGCGCCTTTGTGCTGCGCATCGCATCCTTTAGCCGCGGCACCTCAACAAACCGGGGCATCCTCCTCATTAAAAAAAAGACATAATGAAGAAAAACCTGTTCAGAAACAACCTCTCTACGCAATCTCACCATCACACCCCCGCCTCATGAGCCCACATCATCAAAACACACACACACACACGCGCGCAGACACACACACATAAGCCTGATCAGATGCAGAGAGAGCGACTGTCTGTCTCTCCCTCCTCCCTCAGCATTCAGCAGCGCATCGCTTCCACCAATCTGAGCAGCGGGAGGACCACCCCAACCCCTGAACCTGAATCTACCCGCCCTGCCAGTTTATAAATACTGCTTGGATTACGCCGGCAAGTCTTGGTCGTCAGAAACGCTCAGGGTTGCAGCAGAACATCCCCCCTCGTCTTATCCCCTTTCATCGTTTCTCTGTTTTTTAAGAAAATCTCACGCATCATCCATTCTCACTCCCACTCTTCCCCTATTTTTTCCCACCGAACTGTAGTTGTTTTTTGCGGCCAGTTGCATGCATTTATCGTCTCCCAAAATGGTTTGCGAGACTAAAATTGTTGCGGACGAACATGATGCTATACCTGGGACCAAAAAAGAGTCTATCATGTGGGGCTCTCCTTCGTCCAGCGCGGCTCTGAACCCCGCCGAGGCTAAGGAGGATGTGAGGAAAGATGCGGTTTTTATCCGCGAGTTCGAGCGCGGGGATCAAGAGGAGGTGCGGCGCATCTTTTACGAGGGTATTATGGAGAGGATACCCAACACGGCGTTTAGGGGGCTCAGGCAGCAGCCCAAGACTCAGTTTATATATGCTCTTTTGACAGGTAAGTACCCTCATTGCCTTGCATCATGTACCGGTTTATCTTCCCATATTTAGCTTTCAGACCTACTTTTCTAATACCATAGAAAACTTAAGCATAATCCCCGAACATTAATGATGCATGGAGTTATTTCTGATCTCACTTCACAATGTCTTTTGGTGTTTATACCCTCATGTAATTTACCTGAGGAACTTTAATCCCACACACATCTAGTTTCTCTGACCCTGTAGGCGACGCACAGTTAAGTTGAAATCTGTTGCAGCACCACACTGCGCCAACGTGGCTCCCTATCCGCCGGCACACACCGGCATGTTGCTCATCATGCAACAAAAGGCATGGCCGGCCGCATGGTGCACGTGTATAACCGGCGGCCGCTGATGATCAGATGACATGCCGGTGTCGTGAATGAATGAGTGAATGAATTTGAGGATTGGCCCAAAGGGTGCGCGCACGTACCCATAAAGCACTCCCCCGCGCCCCCCAGAACACAGAACACCCCCCCTCCCCCTCTACCGCTGCGCGCACAAACACAGTGCGCGCCGCGCCCCCCTCCGCCTCTGCACAGCAGCCAATGCGCCAGTCATGCACTGATCTCGTTTGGCTTTTGTTGATGTCGCCAGCGCAGATTAAAGCCTCATGTATCGTGACCGGTGCCGCTACGCACGCCAAAATCAAACAAGCTCTTACAAATACAAACTCTGTGCAGTTTCGGCACGAGGAATTAGGTTATGATGTCAATTTGGCGTTAATTTGACTCACGCAGCCACAAAACATTAAAGTCCTGCATGTAAAATCCCTCAATTTCCATTTCACTGCGGCCTGAATGTGTTTTAGTGATACGGACAGTCACAATCTCTTTAATAAGTGTCACGTCCCGTCCACATGTCAGCAGCTGATGTTTCACACCACACTGGGATGCAGTGGAGTAAAATAACTACTAGGTTATTGCATGCCACAACAACATGCTCTGCAGCATCCAGCCTGCTTGTTTGTTTCCGTGTGCGCCCCCCAGCGTCACACATGACTAATTACTCGAGGTGGTTTGATGATGTCAAATGTGCTCCTGCAGATGTACTAATGTGCCTTACTTCACAGTCTGATGAATGTTACTTTGCCGCCCCATGTGAAAGTAATCATAATCTCTTTATCAAATTTATTCATAATGTATACCTTATAATACAATTTGTTGTACCTGTTTTTACTTACGTGTTTACAAATGTCATATTGTCTCTTCTGTGTCTGTGACGGGTCAAATTCTGCCAAAATCAAACATGTGATTCTCTTTTCTGACAGGTTTCGTTTACTTTTCTTCCATTTCTCCATAGTAATGTGCTTTTTCGTGACCAAATCCGTCACGCTGACCTGCTGTGCACCCCTCATTCTAATGGGTGCGCGGTACTACTACAGCAGGAAAGTTATCCAGAGTTATCTGGACTGTGCTCTGCAAACGGACATGGCTGACATAGAGGCTTATTACATGACACCCACAGGTAAGAGGAGGAAGAAACGTCGTTATTCTTGCTGTAGTGTGACTAAATGAGATAAATACACATTGTCTGGTTTGTGAGTCGGCAATGCTCCGCCGCCACCAGTGCTGATTTCAAAAAGGAATCAAGAGGAATGATGATAAAGATGTAAAGACCCTCTATCTATACTTTAAAAAGTTAGGGCCTGTAACTTTGCTGCAGCAGGAGGGATAAAAGTCCAAACTAGATGAAGGTCAGTGTGACTTACACATACTGTAAAAACTGACTGGATCTAAAGAGTCAATCCGGAGGCAGCTCATCAAATATGCAGGTCGCCTCTTTGCTTTCCTTCTCCTGCACCCTTCCCCCCCCACCTCTCCTCCTCTGTCTCATTCCCCACTCACTCGCTTCCTCTCTGAGCTCCACTCGGTAATGGGCGGAGGGGGCGGTTGCATCACAGGGCTATTGATCGCTCGGAGAAAACTGCTGATACACCTTCTGCAGTACACTCGGTGTCGGCAAGGCTCATTTCCTCCACTAAAGTTTGTAATTGGAAAAATCAATCCACTTCTAGCGTCATCTCAGACTATTAATTCTGTCCATGGGGTCGAGTTTTGAGGTGTGAGCGATGGCCAATCGTTTAACACATGACACATTTTCATACATCCCCCTCCCTTGCCCTGTAACTTCTTGGACACATTTATCCCCTGTTAACCCAAACCACGTGGCTGGTATAAAAAGCAGGTGTTAGTTAAGCCAGTCAATTGCCGCCCATTGTCTCTTTCTCTCGGACATTGTGCCCCTCTGGCCTGGTAATCCACTGCATACACAATTGCAATTTAGCATTCCCATTATTGCTGCAGGGCCGTGATGGTTTAGAGGGGGTCAGGCACCGCTGCTCTTGGACAATGCTAATGATTATATCCATGCAAAGTGAATGGGCCTGGGAGGGAGGGGGTGGGGGCGAACACCTGGGCACCAACATGCAGGCCTGATGGAGAGGCACCTCTCACGTAACTGTCGTTTGTTGTGGTGTGTTTTTTTGTTTGTGTGTACAGGGAGGCACGGCAGGTAGCACGTAGGAGTGTGTAATTACGTCCCTAAGACTGATTGTTGAACTTAAAAGGTCCCGAAAACATATTTCCCCCATCAGCTTCTTACATAAGCAAACAAGCGTTGGCTATTCGACGAGAGAGATTTCTGTGTTTTCCTCTGAGCTCTTCTCGCTGGTTTAAGGTGGGCGGGGCTCAGTTGGAAAAAGGCGATGTGACATACTTCCATTCACCAGTCAGAATTTAGCACTTTATTT
Organism: Lepomis gibbosus; assembly: GCA_029875015.1. Taxonomy (NCBI): domain Eukaryota; kingdom Metazoa; phylum Chordata; class Actinopteri; order Centrarchiformes; family Centrarchidae; genus Lepomis; species Lepomis gibbosus. The sequence continues at coordinate 20,775 of JAPMOB010243324.1, read as the reverse complement.
AATTACTTAATTTAATTTTTGCTTAATTAGTCACAAATATTTGATGTTACAGAGAAAAACTTAATTGAAGCCAAGCTTTCCGGGCATTTGAACCTGTATTTAAGGGAAATCAGGGCGTCTCCAGAAATTCTTCCTTCTTTTATCCATCTTTTGGCTTGCCAGCAGTAGAAAAACACAAGACCTATTCAAAGAAAATGTGTAACAGTAACAAACCTGAGCTTCGGGATGGAAATCAGTCTCATATTGTCGTTGCTAGAATCAGATATTAAGGGCCACCCGACAACCACAAAACAGTTAGTCTGTGCAATTTGGTAAACTAGCTTCTATAAAGTAGCTAAATTATCTATTCAGCAGAGGGTTTTGCAGTATGTGCTGTACTGTGTTTGCTCATATCAGAACACAGTGTCCACAATGACATGTTGGATGTTGGATTTGTTAAGGGATTATCTCTGCACTGCATTGCAAAAAAGTTTCTTCAGTAAATAACAGTCAAGATTACTGTTTGAAAGTTTGCAGCAAGCGTCTGTAAAAAGATGTTGCAGGGAGGCAACATATGGACTGAGTGCAAAGTGTTGATGAGAGTGTGTGTGTCTTTGAGGGAATGAAATCTTGCCAGGCTTCATCTTTTGGAGCTTAAAACATAATTTTTAATCTGTGTTTAATAACCGAAATGTCTTGTGACTTGGTGGATGATCAGTCGGTGCACCATAGAATATAAATGTTGTATTGTTGCAACCCAGCAATTAATCAACTGAAAGGAGAAACACTACTTTAAATGCAGACAGAGAGAAAGAAAGGGAGAGAAAGAAGGAGAGCATTTTTTGACAAGTGAAATATGAACTGAATAAACTAATAAGTGAACACTGATCACAAACTGCTTAACAGAGGAGGTAACTAAGTGAGGCGACCGGAGCCACATGGAGTGACTACACCGATCAATGCACGTATCTCCTCTGTGTCTGTGGTTTGTGATCACTCACTCCGCTGCTACTTAAGGCCAGCTGTCACCTCTTTCATCTGCCACATAATAAAGTGCGTGTGTGACTGTGTGTAGGTGGAGAGGTTGCAAAGCAAAAGCAAAGCAAATTGAAGGAACAATGGTTGGGAGTATAAATGTATATGGTTGTACAAAAAAAAACAGATAAAAGCTTGTTTTCTTAACAAAAACACATTGAGATTTATAAACAAATTGATCCATATTGAATTTAAAGCTCAGTCTAAAATTAGGATAATTTGAAGCTTATTGTGACTGAATTAAACAAATTCAATACTCTCATTGTTCAGATTTCACGAGAAGTCGTGTTGAGTTTAGGGCAACTCTTACTGCTTCTAAAAGTCCATTATTCAAATTCAACTGTTCAGTAGCAGCTTGACAAAAATTTAAATCCATGCAATTAAAAATACAACATCTGCTGCTACAAATCTCTTGGTACACTCTGACTCCTCCTCTTTCCAGCCATCTTTCTCTGGCCTTCCTTGGAAGCAATAAAAACCAATAACGAGTCAATCTGGCAATCAATAATGCCCAATAATGGTGTGTTAACAGCTACAAAGCATGTTTAACTGTAAGTCTTTATCCGCAAGCAGCTGACTCTCACTCACTAATCTGATCGCTTTGTACTTGTGCACTGAAAAATCCTATGTTCACATATATTAATCCATGTGGTTGTGTTGTGACTCTCAAGTTCCTCCAATTGCAAACATCTGATTTAGATTCAACAAAAATTACCAAAGAGTTACACTAAAGCAAAAAGAAAACACAGTGTCATGAAATTACTGACCAGTTGCGGGAGTCTGTTTTATCGGAGCCAAATAAGACGCCTCTCTTTGGTCAAACTCCATCTGGACGATTGGAGACAAAACACGACTTGTTTACATCTGTTCGCTATTTTTGTATAAAAATACATATATAATAATCAATAAATATATAATCTATAAGCATATTTTAGTAAAATGTAATCTGAAGATCATGAACAAGCTGGAGCAGACTAACAGGCTAGCCTTTTGGAAGTCTTGGGCTCCTGAAGTTTCTGGTAACTTTCCAGGCAACAGAAGCAAACACCAGCTTCCACTGTTATGTTCACTTGCATTTCTCATTGTGTCACGGGCCTGGTTTCATGTCACTGCCTATCTCATCAAACGGCGTTCATGCGGTGGTTCGCTCCCCTCGTAGGAAATAAATGTCGGAGTTGCTGTTACTACGACTCTCCGCCACACTTAGTCCCACAGGGCCAAAGGACGGTCATATTTTAAACAGCTTTTCAGGAAAGAGAAACCTGGAAAATGAATTGTGAATACCGAAAGGAGGAGGTTTCTCCTCATGTTCAGGCAGTAGGCGTATAACACACCCCCTCGCTCCCATTCTTACTAAATCACTATAGGTCACTCTGAGACAGCTTAGTGCCTAAAACGTGAATGTAATATAACGAGGGCAACACTAGACACAGAGCCAAATCCTCCCCGGCTGGAAGTGATACCCACTCAGTCATACTGGCTGTTTAATGAGGCGTCATGGCCACTGCAGGGTCTCATCGATGCAGGAGACATTATAATACCTGCCAGTTTCATTGTGGCTGCATGTGTGTGTGTGTGTGTGTGTGTGGGGGGGGGGTACTTGCTGTGCTCATTTTCAGCTTTGCAAAGGGAGGGAAGGTGAGTTCTACATAGAAAATTGGGGCATCTGTAGGAGGGGTTTGCTCCTCAACTATAAGATTTATCTTAGTGTGTGAGAGAAATAAAGAGGAATAAACAGCGTGCTCGTTAACACACAGACAAAAGGATCTCCTGTGTATATATCTGACTGCTGAGCATCACAGATTAATAAGACATCCTCTTTTCCATCCTCTCCTCTCCCTCTAGCATTTTCTACTTTCTCTCTCCCACCTGTATCGCTTCCCCTCCTCTTCGTCTTCATTTCTCATTTACGCTGAAGGTGCTGCAGTGGCCAAGTGGGTTATCCATCATCCTGGCACTGAGGAAGTGATGTTTCCGCCCAGCCAAGGAAACACTCTTCAGTCTCGTAAAGAAAAGAACAAAAAATGAAAACACAGACAAATGTAATTTATTATTCAAACGTTCATTTACGGTTACATTCCCTTCAGTGGAAACAGCAAAATGTTATGCTGCAGGTACGAAGGTTTAAGTAACAGAAATATAGGACAGTATATTGTAGACATCTAGAAGGAACAGCTGAAACAATTAGTATATTAGGCTCATCATCCATCAAATAGTTTGAGTCCCTTTTCAAGAAAAAAAAATACAAATATTTGTGGTTTCCAGCTTTTCAGATGTGAAAATGTCCTGCTTTTAGTTTTATATTGTCGTCTCTGCTGCTGGTTTTACAAAAAAAGCTATTTGTGGACACTGCCTTGAGCTCTGAAAAATTCTGTTGGACATATTTCACTATTCTGACATCTTAGAGACTAAACAATCAATCGTTAAGACAATCAAGATACTAATCAATATTGAAAATATGTTGCAGCCCGAGCAGAGGGACAGTATTAGAGGAGTTGTGTGACCTTTTGGGAAATACACTTATTTATTTAGAGAGTTAGATGAGAACTCTCATGTCTGTATACTAAATATGAAGCTACAGCCAGTTAGCTTAGTTTAGCACAAAGATGGGAAACATGGGAAATAAGAGTATTTCCCAAAATGTCAAAGTATCCCTTTAACCATGAGCCTGCAGCACAAATACCATCAAAAGCAGACAAGGCCAGCAGATAAAAGCAGAATCAAACGTACTATCCAGAGACACATGATTCCCTGATAGTTGACTTACATCCAAATAATAACATACTTTCAGATTATCGCCACTTCAAAACCCCGTCACATTGTTGGCCATGCTGTCCTCCACGTCCTGTACAGCCTGTACATACTGAGGAACAGGAGAACACAGAAGTCCGTTACTTTAGCCGCAAGCTGCGAGTACATGAACATGAGTATCTATTGTTTCCCATTCTGCTTGAATCAATACAAGACACTCATTGGAAATAGTAGATGACGTGTCAACCGCAGCTTCGTTAATGCAGCTTTGTGCAATTTGTCACTACATTGACCCTCCGGTGACAACGCTCAATCAGTCTGTTATTAATAGGCGAGTGATTTCTTGTGTGCACTTTGAGCGAACCTAGCTTGGTTTTGGTTTACACAGGGTCACTATGCGTAGGTCTGGATGTAATAGGTTAGAGTCACATATTTCACGTTGGTGTGAAGCCCAGGCCTCATGGCCTTTGACACCAGAGACAAAAGGGGAGGCTAATGGAAATGTAACTCGCAAGGCTTCGTGAGGGTTTTGCATATCAGGTTTGGCTTAAAGGCTAAATTGACGTCAAAGGCTTCTTCTTCTTCTACTGTAACTCCAGGCTTTAATACACATGGATTATTCATTTTCTGTGATTACGTCGTTGTGTGTGGTGTGTACACATCTGGAAAGTGTGTCCTCTGTCCGGAGGAACAAAATGCTGATGTGTCAGTTATGTGACAGGCTAATCCATACTCCCAGCATGCACTTTGACCTGAGGAGGAGGGTGTGTACGTGTGTGTGAGTGCTTTTATGGCAGGGCATGAGGAAGGGTGCGTGTGTAGTAAATGACCAAACAATACTCATTAGCATTTCATAAGCATTTCTATTTTAAAAGGAAGTTCTGCATTAAAAAAGACAAAGATTCAAAGTACATCAAAATTAACTGAATTTGTCTTTTTTTTTCTCTTGCAGCAGAACTTTGTTCACTCTTTACCAGCTGGCTGCAGCCGCCTGGCTTATTTCTCTAAAGTAGTCCAAATTGATATCTTAACTCGATGCTTTTAGGTTATGGCCATTTTACAAAAGAAATATAAGTATGACAAAGTAAATGTCAAGAAAAGCTGCTTTTCATGATTTGTTTTGTGTCCACTGGACCTATATGATTTTATTTGGTAGCCAAAAGACACAAAAATTGGTTGTTAGGATAGAAAATGATGCTTTAACTAAGTCTGATATTGCACCATAAGTATACAACACCAGCAACAATGCCTACTCATCATGTAACGAACGGCAGGGTCACAGTGATGCAACCGTTTCAACCCAGAGCCCCTCCTGACGCGTCAATCACTGGTGCTTAATGTACCCTGCAACAATGACACATGTGCTGCGCACACATATAACCACACAATCGCTGTTTAATTATTAGACCACAAATTGAAACAGTACACAGATAACAGAGTCAAGCCACTTATGAGCTTTTGTCAGGGCTTAGACCCACAGAGTGTTTAGGACAGCGTTTGGCTCACAGTGAGTGAACTACAGCGCAGAGAGGCAGCGTCTAGACCGAACGCTTATCAACTGAATTAGCCCTCTAGGTTTCATCTGAAGGAAAAGAAAATAATCTTGTTAGACACCATAAAAAAAACTGTTGCTGTGTGTGTGTGTGTGTGAGCAATTGTCTGAGTATGGGTGCGATTTTTCAGTTTTGATACAGGGCTCATATCACAATATCAGCCAGCATTTAACACTCCCACACACAAGCATGGAGGCATATTAATATCCTTGTAAAGTAGTTAAAGAAATTAGATCTGTCGCATTAAGAATCAGATTTTTACGTCTGTAAGAATGATTTCCAGAGCTCTTCCTCTCTTTCTCGCCTTCACTCTGACTTGATTTATTTCCTGATCATCTGTTTTGTTCAGGTTCCCCTCCCCTCTGTAAAAATGCTAAACCTCCCCCGCCATGTTGGTATGCCCTAGCGGCAATAATGGACCCTTTCAGGCTCATCACTATAACTGTTGACACAGAAGCCTCGCCTCGCTCTTCCTCTGCTCACTTTAGAGGGGACAGATGAATGACTTCTTCTTCACTGTCCCGCTCTTTTTCTAACTCCCCTTTCTGAGTGACCCATTCATAGGACTTTGCGGCCTCAGTTAACGCGCCCTAAAACATGGGCGGAGCACTGTGTTAATACTGTATTAAACTCTACTCTTTAGCAGTGAGCTGCTGCACTCGAGCATCAGTGACTTGCTCAAAAGCACAACAGTCTTTTTGGAAAACAGAGTCTTATTCATTCCGTCTCGCTATTAAATCTTGTGGTGAGTTGCAGGGCTAAGCAGCTTCTCCCTCATATATTGCAACCTGCAGTATTTAGCAGGAAAGAGGGAAGGTAGATATGAGCAAGAATGCAAAAAAGAGATTGGTCCATCGCAAAACAGTCCATTTGTGGTGTAGGTGAGGCTAAAGTTCTTGTTGTTTATGGACACTTATCTCAATATTCTCTTCAATATAAGCCACTTGGCGACTCTCCTATTTCCCCAAACCACAGACAGACAAAATAATGTCTGCATCTATCATTTATTCTCATGACAACCAGCCAAACTGTCCACACACACCGAAGTCATGATGCTAGAAAGCTAACATTGACAATAACAATTCTAAGGTACTAAATCATTTACTGTCTGCTGGGCTGTGAGGCATCTTTAACAACAAGCTAGCAGCGCTGTGAGGCGCTACTTCTGGACAGCGTTGCTTTAAGCTAAATGCTAACATCAGCATGCTAGCTTACTCATAGTAACAATGAGAACATGCAGATGTTTAGCATATATGCGGCTTTTTGGAGAATAACGTTCTCTCTCTCTCTCTCCCTTTTGTTCTTTCCATTTGTCTCGGTGTCTCTCTCTCTCTCTTTTTCCATCTCCAGGAAGTGCAATTCCCAGCAGAAACAATGATAGCTCACTAAACCCATGCAGTTTAAAAGGAGCAGTGTCAGATGCAGCAGATGTGAAGTGACGTGATGTCAGGAAGGCCAATATACCCTGCTCAACTTTCACTAGAACAGCACAGACAGGGAGGAGAGGAGGGGCGAGGAGACAAGTAATACTTCTGAGTTGTTGTTCTTTTAGTGTAATTCGTTGTCCCATGTGATCCAAGTGATGTTTTTGAGACACAGAGTTATACACACAGCGTGATAGGCAGAGAGGTGGTTGGCGAGTATGTTCCTGTGCTGCCCTCTTTCCTGGCACAGGCTCAGTTCAGACAGATGGTCAGGAGGGTTTTATGGAAGTGCACCCCCCCCACCCCAGCCTATGCCTCCAACACACACACTAAATACTAATATCGACCACAGGAGCTGGCACTTCAGCTTTGACATCTGCCTATAATGAAAAATCATTCCATACCATTGGCGAAGGCCGCGGGACAATTAACCACATAAAACTTTAAAGGTTCAGTGGCATCCAGTGGCGAGGGTTACGGATTACAACAAACGACTCACTGTGCATTCATGTCAAAGCTGGAAATGAACACCCGCCAAGCGCCAAATTTATTGTTTGGCGGCTAAATGTCGGAAGGCTACCCGCCACATTGGTGGGTACACGTTTTCGGATCAGCGTCGATTCTGGTTGTGTGTCGCACTTAAATTGTTAAATTGCTGTACCAACTCATGTAACACATAGATTACGGGGGTTCATTGGTTGTTGTTCATTCTGATTTCAGGTTACTTGAGTCTGATTGGCATAGATTTGTAAAGAGGTGGGCATTAAGGGATTGGGGTCGGAGCCGTCAAGTCGTGCTTGGAGTAGCTAGCTAGCTAGCTCCCACCGTAACACACACACCTGTCAACCCTCGGTTGACCGTTCTCTCCCAGGGTTACCGTTCTCTCCCAGCGTCCTCTCAATCAAAATATTTCACTGTTTTATTTATCTTTTTACTTATTTTTATATTTATTCATGTTTTCCCTCCCCTTTCTTTCTTTCCTTATGCTAAACAGAGTAGAGTTTCACTTGCATTTGCCCCTAAAATAGATGTGTGCGAACCAGAAAAATTATTTACGATGTGCGAGTAAAAACCAAAACCTACAGTTTTTTTTGTGCATCAATGGTTATTATTTTTTTTAGTAGTTTTTTTGTTAGTACTTGGCATTAATAAATTAGAGATCGGACTGTTTTTCTTGCACAAGGATTTAATAAATACAACCCACAATTCATTTTAGGCCTGTAGTAGTGATACACTTTACAGTTTAATGAATATAGTTTTCATCTACCAGTCCTATTGGCAGGTGAACCAAAAAGTTAATGTCCACCCCTGATTCACTTGCTCTTCGGACGAAATAAGTACTTTATAATAAATGTATTGATTCTAATGACAAGAAGTTACGGTGGCCGACAGGCTCTGACGGCTCTTGTGCTAAATAATGAGTGTGGTCTTGCATCCGTCCAAATTTCACTTCTCTTCTTACTTCTAACAAAACCCGTCGACTACTACTACCACTTCTTCTTCTGCTCGTTTTTTGTCGTATTCAACATAAGGACGAAACGCGCTCTGTAGAGCAGCTGTGCGTTTGGGCTACTGTAGAAACATGGCAGAGCAACATGGTGTCGTCCATGTAGAAGGACCCGCGGTGTATGTAGATAGAAATGGCTCATTCTAAGGTAATAAAACCAAAACGATTCATTATGTAAGGTCTTTAGACACCACGATAACAAACTGCATTTCTGTCAATAGATCCTCTGAAATATTACACACTGGCCCTTTAATAGATCGTCTGTGTGACTCAGATTTACATCAAAGCTCCACATCATCACCCTTTTCGTAAGGGCGAAAGACATTTATTATCCAGAAATGTAATGTCACTAAACTGCACAGTCATCTGACCCACGTTTCTTCAGAGACAGTGAACAAGACAAAATCTCTGACTAAACACATTCCCGCTAGTGTCTCCATACCTAACACCAAAATTGGATTTGGCCAGAGAGAGTGACTCTACAAAGTCTCAGCTAGCGTAACAGGACGCTCTCATGTGTTGTCTTTAGTTAAACAGTTAAACAGTTTTAGTTTAGTTCTTTAGGAAGCTTTTCTGCTCTTCAAGGAGTGTATGAACCTTCCTGCAAATAATTCAAAATCACAGCTTCCCCAAAGAGATTAGTGAAACACGCAGTGATGCCATATCCCTGTTTAGCTCTCGGGGCGGGGAGTCCCCTGGTTTTCCTGTTGCAGATGCAACCTACATGGCAGTTGTTTGATTCAGTAACAGAAGCCTCCGGATCAGCTTAACACAGGCCTGCAGGGGCATCAAATCCCCCCTAACACACGGGACTCCAGCAGAAGCATGACGTTAATGCCGCTGCCTGTTTGTGTGTGTAAGAGTGAGAGATTCAGCAGAAATGAAAACCAGAAGAGGGTATGTGTAAAAGCAAGAGAGAGCTAGGACAGACGAACACAGATTTTTACTGTCTGCAGGTCAGCCGCTGCCAGTCATGGTATAGTCAGATTAACTTTATCTATAACAAACAGATGGCATTTTAGTACAAAATCATGTAACCGCTGCCAACACATGCTGTAAATCCTGCTGACATTAATGGAAAGGCTGTTTCAACATGGTTATGTAATAAAAAAACAGGAGGTTGAGAGCGTTTTCCTTGAAAGATTACGATCGGTAAAGGAAATTAAGTAAGGGTATGCACTATACAAGCTATTTCCGTTTTAAAAACCGCCTGATTAAGGTTCAAAGGGGAATAAATACAAAGAAAGTGTGACGACCCATAACAATATTTACATTTTTTCTAAATTATCTCACAAGCAAAATATTTCACAAGCAAAATCCCTCTGTGTCAAAGTGAACAGCGTAGGAAGTGCAACACAAACATAGAGGGTTGATATTTAAACTCTTAGCGGTACTCTGGCGGAGGAGCATTGGCTGCTGGCTGTTTTATTGGCATTGGTCTAACCTTGTTTGTCTGTCTGTATGTGTCTTTTTATCTGTCTGTTGCCAGTGTCTGATTTATAACTTTGGGATGCAGCCCTCAGACAGACTATTTAGTTTTAAGGTGAAAAAATAAGATTCAATTTCCACAACACTATTTTGTAAATTTGGAAAATGCTAAATATTTAATCCCCAAACCTTCTCTGTGCTATGAGATCAGTCTCTGCTCCACTACACTATGAGCCCTAAGTGGCCGCTCCGTCATGCCTGCGCTTTTAATCAGCAGCATCTCACTGAGTGGCTGGTGTCTTCCCTCCTCCTTCATCTACTCCCTGCTAATGGAAACACAGGACGTTAATTATGATTTCAGCTTATGGTGCTAAACACTCTCATTCAACCACCGTTGTTTCTCTACTTATTCCTTTCATCTATCCAAAACATTAGTTTGTTTTTTGAGGCCTCTCACGATGCATGTTCAAATAAGACCCGTGTGACTTGTGTTTGGGGCATGAATTTCTCTCAAGTAGATAATGTTTATAACCATAGAAAGCTTTTGGATTCAACATTTTTGAGAGAGATTTGATGTATATGATCTGGAGCTTCACAGTATATTGGAGCAGATGAGTGTGAAGGTCTCTACCTTTAACCACCTCTTCATAAAAAATGTTTTTCACTGATCTCAAAAAGACTCAAACAGTACAGTGATGAAACTAGTAAACGAAATGCTTAAAGACTTTCAGTCCTGTTCTTTACCTTTATATCTTAAAAGAATCTTTTGATGTTTTGTGAAATATGCCTGTTAGCTTTCTTGCCGTGTTAGATGAGAAGATTAGCACAAAGACTTGACATAGCGCCACCTATAAAGCTCACTAATAAACACATTAGGAATGTAGTGTAAAACACAGCTTGTCATTTTACACTACTACATACCAATGTTGTTACCACTGGACAAAGCAAGGCTGGCTATTAACCCTAATTTCCTGCCTTTATGTTAAGCTGTTGGCTCCAGCTTCATATTTAGCGCAGCGACATGGGAGTGGAATCAATCTTCTCAGTGAACTTGTTAATGTTGAACTAATACTTTTATCTTTAACCACAGCCTCTGATAACAGTCTGCTCATAGAGACCAACCTAATTTTGTCAAACTTATTGTTTCTGTCAGGCTCCTGTTTCTGGGTGGCAGTGCTTGACGGACGTGTGGTTGGGATCGTGGCTGCGCAAGGCCGTGAGGATGACAACACGGTCGAGCTGCGGCGCATGTCGGTGGACTCCCACTACCGTGGCAAAGGCATCGCAAAGGCACTGGGTCGTCGCGTTCTGGAGTTCGCCGTGCGCAACAACTACGCCGCTGTGGTCCTCGGCACGACGGCTGTCAAGCTGGCCGCCCACAAGCTGTACGAGTCGCTGGGCTTCCGCCAAACGGGCCAGAGCGAGGACTACAGGCTCCCCGGGATGAACCGCTCGCCGCTGCAGAGGCTCTTCTTCCAGATTCGCTACAGCCGCTACCGCTTGCAGCTCCGTGAGGAGTGAGAGGTGACAGGGAGAGAGAGATGGAGAGGGGGAGATGGAGAAAGAGAGGGACAGAGAGAGAGAGCAAAGACCCTCCTTCACCTGAGAGCCCCGACCGCATCCTCTCCTCTGACAGCTTTTATTTATTTTGTGTCATTAGAGATAACTCCGAGTACAACTTAACACTTCTACTATTTCATCTTTAAAGTCACTAACGTTTTCATTACTATTATGCTTTTGTTGCTGTTGTTTTTGTATTATACTTTTACATTTTAAATAAGAGTTTGTTTCTTTTCCTCTATTTTATTAAGCTATTTTTTGTACCTTTACCCCTCCCTTTCCATTGTGGGAGAAAAAAAATTGGCTTTTAGAGAAGACATATAACTGGCACCCCAAGTAGGCACCCTCCCCTGCCCCTTTGGTTTTAAGATCATGTGACTCTGATCAATACTCCTCTTCATTACTATTCAACAATGTCCTCTCTATCCCTCCCCCATTACCTCAAGCCTTCCCTTCCCTCCCACGCTCTCCTATTTTCCCACAGCAGAATTCATCAGAAGCAGGGCAGTGCCATTAAACGTTTGCACTCGGTTTCATCGGGGGGGTGGACAGAGGAATGGACGGGTTGGGAGGGGAAGATATGGCTTCCTCTAGAGCAAAACACACAAAAAAAGTGCTGGGGGAGATTGTGGTAGACACTCTCTTTTACAAAAAAATTCTGCCATGTTGGATTTTGTGTGTGCACTATACACAGAGCGTGGTCGCACACACAAATCAAGTCATTCTGGCTTTTAGCCAGTCGCGCAAGACACCATATTGAAGCACAGCGAGAGTGTGTTACCGACCCCCATAGTGAGAGAAAAGGACGGCAGGATGGTTACCGGAATATGCACTGTGTATCCTGCGTCCTGGATGGATTTGAATCAACACAGTGCATCTTCCTCACACATCCTCCTCTTCATTCTCCTCACTGACTATTTGATTGGATCTCTCCTTCCCTTCTGCTGTTTTCTATCATCAGTTAACCACTGCTTTTCTCACCGGAGCCGTGGAGAGGGTCTCTGATTGGGTTGAGGTGAAAGAAGGGTGTAACTTTCTCGCTGTAGCGTCGCACTGACAGATCCCACGATACAATATAGCTGCATGTCAGAGCTTGTGTATGTGTGTACGCTTGACTGTTCAGAGTGTGTGACTGTGTGCGTGTTTGATGAGCTGTGGTCAGACATCAGACCATGTCTCAACAATTAACCTATTTTTATTTTGCGTGAACAGACACGCACATTTCTTGCTAGAGTCGAGTATTATCTAACTAAACACTTTCTTTGTGTACTTGTAAAATGTTTATCGATTGAAGAAACATAAATTCTAACATTTTGAATATGTTTAGTATTTGACTGACAATTAGTAATTTTATAACTTTAACCACATATTACCACATTGTAATATGCAAATTTTACTGACAAAACCACAACAAATAGTAGCTGCATTCTACACTCCACATACTTAATCCAGGTTATTGGGGAACAACCTGGGTAAGACACGACTACTAGCAATACTTGCAAACCTACAGTACATAACTGAGCACAAATAGCAAATAATAATTTAAACCAATATATTGGCATTACTATTCCCCATGTATTTATATTGTGTAAGACTGAAAACTCATGTAGCGAACAAAACGTCAAAGTTTCTCCCATAACACCTCTCTCCATCTCCCATCCTCCGACCATACAACCAGCAGTATTATTCAGCCATCCACGACTCTGAGCCTAAGTTCTGTCATCACACCATTGGTGAAAAGTAAAATATAAAATACAACAAAAAAATCACATAAGATGAAAAAAAGATTAAAAAAAATTGAATATAAATGTAATTGTCATGAAATTAGCATTGACCCTCCTTGCCTTGCCACCCTTTCCTGCCCAAACTCTCCCTACCTCCCCATTCATTAATCTGTCTGCAACCCTGGGCTAGACCCCACACCTTCCATTTAAACCCTCCACTGACCTTTAACCTTCCCTGCCCCAGGCCACACCCATTCCCCGCCCATCTCTGCATGCGCCACAGAGCCTTGCTGCACTGCTTTTATTATTCCACTTGAAGCTTGTTGGTCCAACCCTAGACCCCGCCCTTACCCTGATGTCATCTAGGCAGTGTGATGCTCCGGGACTGGCTGGTGCCGGGTTGCAAGGATGATGTACGGTCGTATGAGTATCTGGTGTGATGCAGAAAACACAGAAAGTGAGAGAGAAAATGTGTGTGTGTGCGTGTGTGTGCATAACACTCACCAACGGTAGCACTGCCTGGATGACATCATGCCTGCCAGCCAACCAACTGTAGAATGCAAAAAGCAATGCAAGTGTGGCATGCCTCTGTACCCGGTGTGTGTACGGTGCCTGCCCTGGAAAAGTGTAGAAAAAAAATGTATTGCTTTATATACGATATATACAACATATATATATATCTATATAAAGAAACTGAGCTTCTTTTTTAGACTAACATATAAAAGAAATGTGTGTTTCTTTGTTTTGGAAAAAAAAATTGTACCATTTGCATGAAATGTGTCTTTGAATGCAAATATAACATTTAGGGGAGAAACTCCTACTACAGGCATACAGTGGAACGATAGATTTGTACATTTTTTATAATAGTTTATTTTAAATTATTTGAATTCTCTGCGATCGAGACAAGGATGTGAAATGAATACCAGCCACAGGCCAGTGCTCATGAATCTTTAGGAGGTAGCCAACCCTTGTTTAGAAGTCGTGAACTATTCTTAAAGCCTTGCAAAATTTGAAAGTAGCTATTGACATTCGGATTTATCCATCACTGACTGGAGGACAAAAAAGTTAAGTTTTTTACCCTTTATTAGGGGAGTGAGGACACATGATTGAAAGTATCGCAGCTCTTCTTCTATTAAACCAGCTTGTGGAAAGGTTCCCAAACACTTCGCAGGACTAAGATCATCAATGGGCATTCAACAAATGATGCAAGAGGAAAAATGTATTCCCATGCAGTACAGGTGAAAAATCCTTTGCCAAATTTATCATATGCACATAAAGAAAAAAGGCAGCAGGTTAGTGTAATGGTTTTCAGTGAGGGTCAAAGTCGTTTTCCTGTCAAAGTGTCCTCAAACCGAACTGGACCTCCACCTATGTAAGCTAAATGCCTAAAAATAGACAGTACGTACACGATTCTTTTGCATCCAACTTTCTTTCCATAATATTTTTATTTAGGGATGTACCTTACATAACACCCAGAATGAACAAAAGTTGACCGTAGCTACTTTAAGCGGTTGAGGTCCCATAAAACTAAAGCTTCTTCCCCTTCCCTCCTTTTGTTTAAGCAATGTCCCCGAGCTGCATCTAGAGCAGGCTTCGCTACAGACAACGTCTTTGTCTTTTAATTGGAGTCGACCTAAGAGTTTAAATTTTGCAAAGTAAAAGCAAGGCACAACTGCACTGAAAGCATCAAACAGTTTTCAAAAACGCACGAGATGTTTTAACGGGCCAACGTGTGGAGGATGCCTCACACCACTTTGGTGCGTCTGCTTTGAACTTGCCGGAGAGCCAAAAGAGGACCCGGCTGTGTTTTGTGACGTTTCAGGAGCGACAGCTACCACTGACCTTCATAGAGCACTTACAAACTTCCCACTAAGCTAATGGTAACAGTAGACTCCAAAACTACAGCGTGAACACTACACGGAAATTGGTTGGGGTTTCTCTCCAAATATAAGAATCAGACTATAAAACCATCACCTGAGGAAAAATCTGACATCACAGTTGTGAAATGTAGGTGTCAGTGGAGCTGAGGCTTTAAAAACACCACAGCTGAAACATATTTGGTCCTTACTGTATGACTAAACCCACTCTTTAAAGACTCGGGCGAGGTCCGAAGGTTGAGAGTGAGAGGTGGACACTGATGAGGTGGTTGTAAAAAAGAAAAAGAAAAAAAGTGGTCTGGATCTTGTGGAAGAATGTGAAGAATGTGAAGTCTGTCAGTTCTGAGCCATTTCTGCTGCTGCCAATCTCAGTTTCTGCCACATGAAATTTAAGACACTCCTTCATGTATTTTCGGGAGAAGTTATTATCCATACTGGTACATATGAACAAAGGTGATATCATTAAAAATGCCTTTGCCAAGGCCTTATGCACTGGAAGCAAATATTGGAGTTCAAATATCTTGTGGACTGCATGGCTCAAGGTAGTTAAAGGGTGATTTAGAACTGTAAAAATGAAGTGCACTGACTATAATGCATTTATTTCTAGTCTGAGCAATGTCTGTTTTCTACTTCATGTGAATGCTATGCCCTGTGAAGTATCACCTCCCATTTAAAACTGGTACTGCATACGTAATGTTAGAATGTAGTAATTAAACTGTATGCAACTTCTACCAGAGTGTAAATTTAGTTACAAACCATTCCTCTGATATGTTCTGCTGATGTACAATCCAAAAACAAGCTCACACTTTTTTAAAATTTGGTTTTCTGTGATTTGTTTGAGTGCGAGTGTGCTGTCCTATTGGTTGAGGTTTGAGAAGGTATGCTGCATAAAGAAGGCTCTTTTAGTTTAGAGTGCTTTAGAACCCATAATGCTCTCTCTCTGATGGCAGACACAGAGGCCTAAGCTGAGGCTACTGAAGCCGACGCTTCAACTTCAGAAGTTTTATGAATCCTAAAACATGGCTGTTAAAATAACCAAACACTAAAAATATCAGTATTTGTCATGATCAGTATTTCATTCAGTTTATCAGCTGGTGAAGGAGCATGTAATTCTGCACAAATGTACAGATCCTGTGGGTGTGTTGATGGTGTGTGTCTATGCTCAGCAGCCTTGGGGG
>JAPMOB010243322.1:0-15141 GCA_029875015.1 Lepomis gibbosus | reverse complement strand
CAATCTTTCATCAGTTATGGTGGACCTGAGATAAGTTTTCACCAGCTTCAGCATAGAAAAGCTCCGCTCACAAGAAGCAGTACTTACTGGGATCGCGACTGCTATTTTTCAGAGTCTAAAGAGTTAAAAAAAAAACTTCTTTATATGGCTCAATGAACAGTACCAGCTGTACTGTAGTAGAGGGTCTCTGAATCCCACTCTGTAATTTCCTCTCTAAAATACGGCTGAACTGATGTAGTTCATGGCCCAAGTCATCAAGATTTGAATCATACAATTGAGCAAATGAAAACAGAGCTGTCTCTGTCCAAAATGCATTACTTTTAGGGTTTAGAGCTTGGATGCTATTCATTATGTCACAGTTTGTCTTTGATAACCGTCTGTTAAGCTCATTGAGCATCTGATCAATGACAGGGTAGAAAAAGGCTGGTTCTGCATACTGGTTCTGACTCTCTCTGACCAACAGTAGTCAGTACACTGTGTTCACTGAATTTAGTGCTTAGCTTTTTTTTTTGTTTTGCAGCTTGCTGTGTTGAAGTTCACATTGCTGAGAAATTTTCAAAACTTCATCCCTCAAGTTATCAAAGAATGACTCCTGCCTGAAGTCATTTAATGTCTGGACTAAAGCTTCAACTAAATCCACAGCCTTTGACAAATCAAGTGATGAAGACTGTAGCATATCAGAGAGAAGTTTTGTTTCTCCAAACACTTTGCAGAGTGTAACAAGATGCACAATTCATTCAGATCTGATAGGAGCTCGGAAGCATTGCCAAGATGGCTGGCGAGCGGGACAACTTGTGCAATTTCTTCCTCGCAACACACACATGTGAAAGAACAGACAGTGAAGTTAGTTTAAAGTTGAATTTTTGTTTTGTGTTAAACATTCGTTAGATGTCTAATTCCAATGTAAAGCATAGCATAGCGCCATTCCCTCACCAAAATATTCTGGTAAAATGTGGAATTTGCTTCTCAAAGATATAAACAATAGAGTATAATTGTAAATGATACACGTTTTTCTATCGTCAAATAATAGATTCCGTCATATCACACAGCCCTACAGTGAACTACACTCGGAAATGGTAGAGGCGCCAAATTGCACAAAAACTCACATCTTGCAAAATACGTAGATACATGATGTGTTGGAAATTGACACAACTTGCACTGATGTTAACATATCTGTTGTAAGAGGGAATAAGAATATAAAATACACATGGCAATATACAGTAAGAATTAAATAGATTTTAAAAGATAAAACAATAGAACATACAAATAAGCTACAATTGTAAACAAAACAAAAAAATCCAGAATAAAAAAAGGGACTAAAATTATATTATATATTATGAATTTCATTATTGCTTTTTGCTGTCTTCTACTAAGTAAGTCCTCCCTTCTTTCCCTCTGACTTCACACAACAATCTTGGACGTTGCTCTTCTAAGGCCGCAACACGGCAACTGCAGCTATATTTCTCTGTTACAGTCTGAGCACTCACGCTGGCGTCATGTCACAGCTCTAACCCCCCGGAGAGGAGGGATATCAAGATAAAACCCCTCCCTCTGGTCCGTTTCTTTCTTCTTAATTACTGACTGGGCAGATAGAGATCTGAATACTGATTAGTTTGATCCATTTGAGTGTCTGTGTGTCTCTCTATGCTCTTATGTTTCAAAATGTGTGAGTGAGCACCACCTGTGCATGTAAGTGCATCCTTCAACCTTCATCCTTGCTGTGAAGATGTATGATGGCTGACTGATCAGCCTTAAAGGGGACTTATTATCATTATCTGTATATTTGCATGCTGGATACCAGTAGCTTTGCATGATTCACAGTTCAAACAATCCCTTTTTAACTTACACTGGCCCTTTATGCAGCCCATCAGTTCATCTTCTGTCTGAAATAGGGCTGTCCCCAACTAAGGATAGTCTAATCAGAATTGTCAAGGATTGCCTCTAGTCGACTGATGTCGAGGTGTACACAGTAGCTCTGCTTTAATCATGAGAAGCTGCAGAGCTGCAGTCTATTATTTAGTCACCATAATGTACACTGTACATTTCCAGCTAAACTGAGGCTTATTGTTGAACATTTTCTCTCTGCTCACCTGCCATTCACTGATCTTGGGCAGAGTTGTGTACGTCCGCCGACTTGCCGACGAGTGCGTGCACCTTGCACTTTCTCGCAGGTCTATTCCATAGACTGTAGGCTTATACTTATTCTTTGTGTGGCTCATCAGTGGTGATAATTGATATGAACGTCCAAAGTT
This sequence comes from Lepomis gibbosus, assembly GCA_029875015.1. Classification (NCBI taxonomy): domain Eukaryota; kingdom Metazoa; phylum Chordata; class Actinopteri; order Centrarchiformes; family Centrarchidae; genus Lepomis; species Lepomis gibbosus. The sequence continues at coordinate 12,889 of JAPMOB010243322.1, read as the reverse complement.
CACAAACAACTCTGCACAACTGTGCACAACTCTGCACAACACCGGTGCTGCAGCAGCTATGTCTCTCTCCCCTTTCTACAACAGACACACGCTACACCACACGTGCGCACTGATGCCCCCTACCTTAAGGGTTCACTGTGTAATATTTCTGAGGATTTATTGACAGAAATACAATATAAGATCCATTACTATGTTTTCAGTGGTGTATAAAGACCTTACATGATGAACCTTATGGTTTTATTACCTTGGAGAGACATTTCTATTTACATAACCATGGGTCCACCTTACATGGACGTCTGCGTGTTGTGCCACCATGTAGTAGCCCAAAACAGACAAACAGCGATGTAGAGCATGTTTTGTCAGTACATTCTTCTTCTCCATGTAGAATTCTGGCAGTGTGGACAATGTAAATGTTATGGTGTTTGGTTAGCTCAGTTGGTAAAGCGCAGGACTCTTTGATCCCACGTTGGGAGAATTAAGGCTAATCCTATCGAATCATCAAATATTTGACTATTAGGGGTCACCCCTAGTCTGACACAAGCTATTTTAGCTCCTGTCTCTTTAAGTCCCCCCTCCCTAAAGGCCCACTTTCTTGGCCAGGTAAGTTGGAGATGTATCACAGTTCTTCGATTGACCCTTGTTGCGGTGATCTAGCTACTTCAGTGTTTTCGCTGGTGAGATTTAATGCATGAACAGGGACTGTTTTCTGTGACAGCAAACACAACACAGCCTTCAGTAACTATAACTTTTATCTAGCCATGTTACTGCTGACTAAAGTAACCTAACTACCCCTTACACCATGCACTTTTCTGTGACTGTGGCAACATACTGGCACCTAGAGAGACTCATTTCCCACAACAAACCCATTTCATCACATATTAGGTTTCAGGTGACCAGGGGGGCTGGTAGCTTTTTGTAAGCGAGAAAAGTCAAGCTGTTTACATGCTCTTTGTGTTTATGTGTTTAACAGTTTGTTCATTGTTGACTGGTGAAATAAGTTATTGTATTTACATTTTAAATCCATTATTTAAATTTGACCTTACATTATTGTGTGATACATTTTGTTATCACACTTAACATTAGCTATGTAGGCTATATTTTTCAAGGGACTATATCTAGTTTTCAGCGGCCGTTAGTGGTGGGCCGTTATCGGCGTTAACGTGCTGCGTTAATGTGAGACTCTTATCGGGCGATAAAAAAAATATCGCCGTTAATCTATTCTCAAAGTTGGGTTGGGAGCTGGGTCTATACTACGCAAGCTATGATGACTTTCACCTGGATTTAGCGCAGATGTATACCTAGCCCAATTGCACTGTAAGGGGCAAGAACGAGTCTTCGAACCTGTGTGTATGCATACTGTGCCACATTGCCTACCGGAACTTCTTCACGTTCACAATCCAGCTCAAGAAGTAGTAGCACAAAATCACAATATATTTTACATGCTTTACAGAATTTTTTTTCACCTGTCCAATTTGATGAAAGCCAATTTTGTCGGTTACAAAATAATGCTGAGGTCTCTTTGTGATTCAAGCCTTTCCAGTGTTGACAGTGTTTTCACCTGACCACAGTGTGATATTCCCCGGAGATCTCACAAAGAAATAGGCATACTGGCTGTCTGAGGTAACAGAAAAACCCGGCAAGTGGATTGTTTTTGTATGACGTTACAACCCCTTTACACAAAGGCAATACAAAACTGATTCATTCCATTTAAAGAAAACTACATATAGCCGCTTTAAAGAAGATTTGAAAATTACATTTGTCAAGGTATAAAGCAAAGGGTCAGTTGATCGTTACAAATCAAGACTCTGTAGTCTAACAGTGCCATAGCCTGGGAACCGGACACATCTGCAGCTCATGTTTTCTTTGCTCTGGCAAATACTGAAAAAGTCATCTGGTTTCCACTTATAAACAACAGATACAATATGACAATCTAGGCAGTTTTGTGTTTGTGTGTGTGTGTGTGTGTGTGTGTGTGTGTGAATGTGAGTAAGATAGAGAAAGAGAGAGTGTTTATGCTTACTTTATATATTTATATATGCTTACATTAAGATGAAGTCCATGCACATATCCTTCTTAACAAAGATATTAACTGTAAATTCCTCTGTCTTGGCCTTCAGTTTTATGAGCCTTTCTTTCTCAGTTTCCTGTTGGTATTTATGCTTTTTAAGGCAGAAAAGAACTTTCCACTCATGCTATGGTGGCTGCATTGTCAACACCAATGTAAACAGCTGTGTTGCCTCTCAACAATCTGTTCAAGGTGATTTTCAACCTGGAAAGCCAGCAGCTGAAGGAGTGAATTGTCATTGAATATCTAAGAACTATATCATCTGATGAGGTCTGCCTTTAGTCTGACAAAATCATAGTAATAGCCATAATTAATGTGGCTATGCAGTTTTACATCATCAAAGTGGGCTGACAGCTCATTAAACTTTTTACAGTCAACTAAACCAGAAATCAAGTTCTGCCAAACTCTAGAATCTTGCCTCTCTCGTCTTGGACTGGCTGCTTGCTGCTGTTGGGAATGAAACTAGGCAGTAGATCTGTGGGATACTACAGTGTTTGAGCAGGCATGCTTGGTGGCTTTCCCCCTTGCTTTGGAAGCAAAGTGAGTTTCCCAAGCCACCTGTATTAACGTTCTTATCTCACGCATTGAGGGGTTACGTTGATGTCCTAAGTACAACCTGAGTGTGTACACATTGATACAAGAACACAGACTTGAAGTAAAGTTTTCTTCTAAGCCTGGTGTATTCTTGGAGTAGAAGTACACATGCCTCAAAGGCTTGTAGTATTCTCTGGATTGCTCACATTGGGAATGTTTAATTTGGAATTGTTACTGTGATGTCGTCAGCGGTAGAAGAGAAGTCGTCTTTAGTGCTTGACAGAGATCCTCGCACACATAACTTGTTACTATAACTTGAACATACAGAGCATTCGAAAAGTATTCACAACATTTTATTTTTTTTCTTTCAAAAATAAAACACCCTGTGCAGGATCCTGGTAATAAAACAACAATAAACACAGTTAAAACAGACAAAAGAAACCATTTAATTACGTAGCCTACTTAATCATAATAGAAATTCTGATTCTGAAATGCTCCTTGTGGGATGTGCAGCTGTGCAGATGATAGAACTAAACAAGGTCACAAGGAGCTGTGAAGAAGTTAAAGACAAACATGACACATTAACAACAAGTCTATAACTTGGGCTGAAATGCTTCCAGTGGAAGTTGACGCCGGGCAGAGGATGGAATAAAACCGTGGCCCAGCCGTAACACCACACAATCGAATTAAGTCTCTGAGAGGCAGGGGCTGAACTGCATCACAACTCTTGTGGTGCAGGGAAGAGCCTGAACAGTCTGATGAGCACTGATGAACGTGTCGTGCATGTGTCGTCAAGTAGATGTCATATCTGTCTCGCTGCAGAGGGCTTAGTTTCCTGTGGAACAGAGTAGCTACAGCACCTAGTGGCTCAAGTGGGCATAACATATTGGGGCCAGTAAAGGGGCCACTGTTTTACAATGGAGTAGAATCATGCGGTCTGTCTCAGATCTGCCTTGTCATCTGCTCCAAGTATACCTGCCCCCTCTGAGTTTCCAGACCTCTCTGTAGTCCCATCTCATCTTCCCGGATCCATCTCTGCAGTTAGTGGTGGTCTGCCACTCATCCAGAAATGTATCTTTGTCACTCATTAATCTTGTGAATTTTTTTATTAATTCTGTCTCTCTTAAAGATTTCAGACATATTGACCTAAAAAAGTATTTTATTTTAGTCATGATATGAGGTGAAGAGAAACAAATCTTAACATGTAGTTGACTGATAGTGTATGATGGTGGTCCATTGGAGGGTGGTTGTGTGGGAGCTGGAGCCAATCGCAGCTGACACTGGGCGAGAGGCGCTGTATACCCTCGACAGGTTTCCAGCTAACAGAAGTTACAGGGCTGACACAAAGAGACAGGGCTGCCATTCATGCTCCTTCACACCTACTGTCACCAATTACCATGCATGTCTCTGAAATGGGAGGCAAACTGGAGCACCCAGAGGAAACCTGCACAGGGAGAACATCCACACAGAAAGGCCCCTGCCAGTTTAAACCCAGATCCAACTTGTTGTGAAAGGGCAGGGCTAACCACTGCACCCCCTTGCCACCTGTCCTTTAATTTAATTTCATTATACAACCCTGTGTTGTAAAATGACAAATAAATCTACCTTGCAACATTGTAAGTTAGACATAGACATTTGGCTTTTAAAATGAAATTATATAAAAATCATCACTACTCCCATGGATCTCTGTTCAATTCTAAAAAGCTAATGTGTCAAACTGTGAATGTATATCAGATGTTGCTTTTCTTTGGATAAATGATGCACACAGTACTCAAACTGCTGTGTCCTGAGCAAATTAGCCTGCCTACTTTGACAGAGACTCATTTCCCAGAAGTCACCACACTCTGACATTTGGCCAAGAGCACCGGGACACACACACACACACACACACACACACACACACACACAGTCCTGAAACTAATAGCTACTCTTTAGTGGAAGTAGTTAAACTACAGAAACACTACACTTCAATCTACTCAAAGTAACTAAACACTCTAAAGCTATTACTGCACAATTACTAAATGCGTTAGGGCTTGGTTTTAATTAGCTCCTTCTGTCTGTATTTTCTCTCTCTCTCCCTCCCCTTCCCTCTGTACTATATAATATAAATTAATTGACCAACATATTTAACAGATTAATTTAAGTAACAACTAATTTTAAGTAGAAACATGCAGCAACTAATATTTCATGTTCTTTTATATTACTGCGCTGGCAGGACTGCTGTACTGTGTGGCCCAGGCCCACATTTCAGCACCAACATTACATTATTTTTATAGAAAAATATATAAAAATCCTAATTGTAATGTTATGAAAGTGTAAACACTGTTTAAGCTTATTATAAATTTTATATCAGTTATTTTATGAGACTGGATCATATCCATCCTAACATACTTACATACAGATAATTCCAGTAAAAACTAATTCTGTATTAATTTGAATCTGTAATTTGAAGTTAGTTAGTCTAGAGAGTAAGCAGCTGGCTCTCATGTGCTTACTCTATGCTACAATCATCTATGCTGAGGTCCCTTGTACCAGTGTGTTTGTATACAAACTAAATAAATAAAGCAGTAGTTTTGAGCATGTAAAGCACTTAAGGATAGGATGAAATTTACAATATAAAATTACAGCTTACAAAACTTGATTAATGAGGCTCACCAATAATGCTCACTGTATAACTGCATGTGATGCAGGGTTTCCAGAATGTGCGTGTGTGCGTCAGCACAGTTTTCAGTTTTGCTGCTTAAATTCAGTTTCACAATATTTGGAGCAGTGACACTATCTAAGTAGAGTATCCATACTCTACACAACCTCTCTAATTGTCAAAATAAATAACAAAATATGACAACAGAAAATAACAATGAAAACACACATTATTGTACTCTATGTTTATGTAGCAGTTGCCTTGGGACAAAACAAGATGGCATCGCTGATGGCTGCCTCTGTGTTTGGTGCAAGTTGTCTTGTTTTTGTTTGTAAACTCAGTTTTCCGCTGTGATACCAGGAGCTCATGAACATCAAGGGAACAACAACACCAGATTGGAAGACTGGAGCAGAACACTTCACTGGAGACATTCTATGTGCCAGCCTGCTTCAAATCCTCCACCATCATCCCTGTCCTCAAAATACCAAGGACCACAGGACTTAATGACTACAGATCTGTCGCATTGACCTCTGTGGTAATGAACAGAGGTGTAACAAGTTATATTTACTCGGTTACATGTATTCAAGTAACTTTTTCGAGTAAAATTTTATTCTACACTCTGCTACATTGGGATACATTCATCGCTTTTTCAGGCTTTCTCAAAGCATCTGTACTGGATGCCCTGGGATGAAACCGTATTGGTGCATCTGAATCTGTTTGTCAGGATATCAGAGCAGTGTGTATGCTTGAGATTCCTCCTGCCTTCTGTTTAGTGTAAATATTCAAGCTGGACGCGCATTCTGCAACTAACTAGTGGTCCTCATTAGCCTGTGTAGCCTGATGAAGACAGACCAAATAATGCAAAACAAAAAGACAAACTACTCTTAGTTCATGTGGATGTGACTGATGTAATGTTTCAACCACAGATGATCACCCCCATGGAAAAGTGAAGAAGTGAACACACCTGTATACAATAGGCAATAAATGATGAAACATCTTAGCATTTCAACTAATTTGATTTGTTTGCCAAATCAGAAATAATTATAGGAGGCAACAATTAAACAATCTTTATTTATTGGCGTACTTAACGGTATTATTAATGTAGTATTTTGTAATCACGCTTGAGACCTACAGACTGCGAATATTGTCCTGGTGTAAATGTGTCTGGTTATCTTATCAGGAGATGATGACATGTCATATCATCACAAGTGTATGTTCACTTCTTTATTTTTATCCGAGGAAGACCGCCTGAAATGATTCTTGTCACATCTGCATCAAATAAAAGACTTATGGGAAAAGTAATTCTCAAGTAATTTTTCAGTAAATATTTTAGTTTGTACTTTTATTTGAGTACAGTTTTTGGCTACTTCACCTGCCTCTGGCAATGAGCGTCTTTTGAGCTTGTGACCACACCTAAAATCCATCACAGACCCACTCCTGGACACCCTGCAGTTCACCTACAGAGCCAACAGGTCTGTAGACGATGCAGCAAGCATGGCCATTCCTTTTATCCTTGACTCCTCTGTGACTCCTCAGGAATTGTGGATTTCAGCACGTGAAGCTGGGAAATCATGTCTCTGACTCTCGAACCATCAGTCTTTTCAAGGCTACATTTATTCCCCTCTCCTCTTATCTCTGTACACCAAGAGCTGCGCCTCCAGTCATCAGTTTGTCAAGCTCCTGAAGTTTGTGGATGACACCACCCTGATTGGACTCATCCCTGGTGGGGATGAGCCCGCCTACTGGTGGGAGATTGGTCATCCGGTGAACCGGTGCAGCCACTACCTGGAGCTCAACGATCTTAAGACAGTTGACACTGTAGAGTCCTTCCACTTCCTGGAAACCATCAAGTGGGAGCTGAACATCACCTCCCTCACCAAGAAGGCCCAGCAGAGGATGTACTTCCTGCTGCAGCTGAAGAAGTTAAGCTTGCCAAAGAAAAGGATAGTGCACTTCTACAGCCATCATCGAGTCCATCCTCACCTCCTTCATCACCATCTGGAATGCTGCTACCACTGCCAGGGACAAGGGCAGGCTGCAGGGTTTCATTCGTTCTTCAGAGAACGTGACTGGCTGCTATCATCCCTCCAGAACTTGTACACCTCAAGGACTCTGCAGGAAAAGCTGTGGCTGACCTCTCCAACCCAGAACACAAACTGTTCAGACACTCCCTTCCGGCAGGAGGCTGGGTCCATCAAGACCAAAACCATCGCCACATGAACAGTTTCTTCCTGTCTGCAGTGGGCCTCATGAACAATGCCCGGGACCCCAGCTGACACAGTGTCATACCCCACAAAACATCCCCTCCACCCCCCCTTTTACAGTACACAATGTTAAAGAGGTCATATTATGCTCATTTTCACAGTTTTTTTCATCAGGTTTACCTGGTTTCATTTTCAAAAAACACAATATTTTTGTCATACTGCGCATACTGCAGCTCATCTTTTCACTCTGTGTGTTGAACGATCCGTTTTACCTATGGGGTGATGCATCCCACCTCTACAAGATCTTTGTTGGGAGTTGCACGGTACCTAGTCAAGGACTACTAGCCAATCAGAAGCAGAGTAGTCAGAGTAGTCCTGAAAAGACAGTAAACACTGCTTCGGTTCAGCTGTATATGTTCCCCTTACCAGCTTAGCAACATGGACTGGAGCAAGAGTTTCAGAGTGTTGAGTTATTAATCTGTAACAAATGTATGTTAATTGTCCCTAGAGCATAGTCACAACTTTATGTCCATTGACTGCCTGGAGGGTAGCTAGTTTTTTTAAGGGAGAGGAAAGACAGCAGGCAGGCGTCTTGTCACTGTGTGCGGCAGATCAGTGAGTTTTTTCCACCTGTGGTTTTGAGGGTGTGTCTGACTAGCCGCTAGGTGAGCATTATTATGCGTATTTTCTTCTGAGCTGTTAGCTCCACTTTTATTTTGTGAAGGCACTCTCTATTCACTAGTCTGTGCTGTAACTTACACTGTACATTTCCAGCTAATCTAAGTCTTATTGTTGACCCTTTTCTCTCTGCTTGCCTGCAATTTACTGCTCTTATGCCAACATTTGCGTGCATGCAGTTGGTGTTGTATTATTGTGTTTTTGGATTTTGGTACTTATCAGAAGTACCCACCCACCACCACCAAAAGACACCAAGGCCAGAGACTGACTGACAGTTAAAGGTTCAGTGTGTAATATTTCTGAGGATCTATTGACAGAAATGCAATATAAGATCCATAACTATGTTTGTCAACGGACAAACAGCGCTACAGAGCACGTTTCGTCATCACAGCGTTCTTCTTCTGCTTGTATAATTCCTATAGTGAAGACGTCTGTCACTACATGGAATACATACAATGAAGAAGAAGAGGGAATAATAATATACAGTCTCTGAGTAGTCTTTTGGTTTATTAGAAGTAAGAAGAGAAGAGACATTTGGACAAATGAACGAGCACACAGGTGTTATTTAGCACGAGCCGACAGCTGTGGATCTTTATACCATGAAGCAAGACAGAGTCGGAACAGATGGGCTTACAGATAGCTGATGGCAGAAATCACGGATGTTGTGGATTTTCCCAGATGCTTTCAAAGCGGTGCTGAAGTTGTCTGTTTTCTGCTGGACAGGCAATTAACTTAAGTTTGTCAGACTTTAGTGACGCAAATGAAAACTGCTGTTTGATAGCTTTAGCTCGAAGCTGGCCATAATCACAGAGAGCCATGTTTCCCCTGTCAGTGGTGGTGGTTTTCACAAAATTTCATGATGCCTACTTATTCTCCAGCCTGTGGTTTCGCTTTGCCGGTTACGTAAGTGAGATAATGAGCTGTCAGTAACGTTAATTGGCAATAAAACATAACTTTAACTGAGAGCATGGAAGCATCAGTCAGCTAAACCTTTACTGCCCTGGTATAGAAAAAATATGTAACGTTAGTTGGATTGGTTTATTCTCCAGCGCGGTGCTTTGGCTTGTGGTGTAAAATATGTAGTTGAATTAACGTTAATTTCAAGTAGTTACTCTCTCTCTAGCGCTCTGTTTTGGCTGTGTCGTTACGTTAATAAGACAATCAGCTAATCACTAACTGGCAATAAAACTTTATTTCCAGCTTTGAAATTCAGATCAGCCAGCAAAACCTTTACTGCGCTGGTATAAAAAATATGTAGTTGGAATGTAATTTCATATAGTTATTCTCCAGCGCTCTGTTATGGCTTTGTTACCTGGACAGGAATGTGCCTTTACCTTCCTGAGACAAACAGCTGATGAATATTTTTGACAATAAAACAGTAACAGCAGGGAAGCTCAGATCAGGAACTAAACTTCACATTTCACTGCCCTGGTGGGAAACATTTATTTCTTTTTACTGCTAATGGTAATATATAACAAGACCGTTGCCTATCAAGTGACCAATAATGAATACTTTCAGAATTTGCATTTAAAAAAACGTGGATATTGCTTAGCCACTGTGCACACAAATATTTAATTTGTACTTTCACATGCTAAATGCCCATTAAAAATGTTGCACCTTTTTACCACAAGCTAAAATTTTGGCTATCAGTACTACTTTGTGATCTTGTTGTATTTCAAAACATTAAAAAAATACATTTTGGTAAGATTTGCATGGTTATCTAATTAAGCAAAGTGAGAGGAGCCTTGATCCTCACCTGACAATGCCTTTGTAAACTTCATGTATTATGTGTTTTATAATGGACTGTGGTGCAGAAACAGTGAGGCTTACATTTTCCTGTTATCTGTCAGTGGTCATACAGTACCTGATGCACTAAATGTGATAGTTTTTGAGATGTTCTTTTCTTTTCTTTGGTATGTTAGTCCAGATGAGCGAACCCTCCCAAGATATAAAATACTGTATTACAGGAGTATGAGACATTATGTAGCAATTCTTTTTTGATGTGGCTGTTGTTTATTAAAGAACAAGTAACAATAATATTCAAAAAAACATATGGTTTTCTGAATGTTGTGGAAATTATTTTCTACCACTCTGTGCTCTGTTGGTTGGCCTTCCCCACTAATCTTCCTTTAATAGAAAGCTGTGGCAGTGGGCGAGTCATCATAGGGGATGGTGACTCCAGCCTATAACAGTGAATTCAACCAGGATTTGGAATCACTAACAAACAAACAAACAAAAGCCATAACATGGAATAATAAAGTAAATATAATTTCTTTATATATCTATCTAAAGAAACCTCATATCTTGACTGGAAAACTCCTCTATCTCATAGATGACATCTTTGTCCTGTCTCAGGCACCATAGCTATACTACTTGCCTGGATAGGGGACGTGGGGGGCAATTTGCAACCCTTACTACTAGATGTCACTAAAACTTACGCGCTTAACCTTTAAGGGAACTGAGATGTACCCTTTACCTGTTGACAGGAAATAGTGTGGATAATAGTGTATTTCCTAAAGGTACAGTCATATTACATATCCATTTAATGAAATTTCCACGCACTTGGCCCCAAAGAAGCACATCCACTCAGTCAAATTTGACCAAAGGTGACCTCTGACCAGCAATGCACCAGAGTCAGCTGCAGATCGGACCAAAACAGCAACGCCTGCTTAAAGGAATCCATCGTTAGGGCATCAATAGAAGAAAATGGGAAATAGAGTGAATATTTGTAGGATGGACAGATGTGTAATGGGACCATTCCCTACGTTGACCCATCCAGACCTCCTCCTTTTGTGGCACTAATAACTACATCATGTTACTGGTGCCTTTTTCCCCTGCTGAAGACTTATAATTCACACGACGACGAGAGGTCACTCTTCCAGAGGTAATTTTTTATAAGTACACACTCAGATGTTGCTCTAAACTTGGTGAAGCATTAAAGCATTGATTCAAATTGAACAGCTGCGATACCCTGCCACACACCTGCTACAGATGTGCAATAACTGGCTGCATTTTGGGAGGGAACTTTCTTAAAGACTAAAAGATCCCCTCCCCCTCACCATTCTCCTTATCTTTTCTCATCTAATCCCCATGTGACAGAATGCTGACACCTCCTCTTCTCTTTTCTCCTCTCAGCGTCAGGGTCAGACCGACAACATCCTCACTTCTTTTCTTCTTCGTTTCCTATTCTCTTTCCTCATACCTTCCACTGCTTTATTTTATTGTCACCTTTATTCGCCTTTTCTCTCTCATACACAGACAGTGAGCACACAGACACACAAACACACACACAGTTCTTTCCTGAGCAAATTGGCCAACCTGCCCTGACAGAGGCTCATTTCCCAGAGGTCACCTCTCCTCTTTCCGTTGTCTAGCTAAAAGCACAAACACACACACACACACACATACAGAAAAAGCTGGCATCGCCATGGAAATCTCATTTTGTGAGGCTGAATCCTCCTATGCACTTGTCCAAACAACTACAGCCTGTTCTGTAGATAGGAAGAGAGACACAGAGAGATAGAAAAGAGACAAATGATAGAGGAGAGGAGAAAATCAGTCAGTGAGTGCTCAAGTGCCCCACATGAGCTTAAAGCAACTGCATTAACAGGAAAATGCATGTAATCAAAGCAACTACTGTACATTGTAAAAGCGTTGCATATTCAGTCAATAAAGCTCAAGTGCTTCAGGACACTTCCTCTGTGTGAAGCACAGTGAAGCACTGTGAAGCAGTAAGGTAGTATAGTTTTTATCAATTATGTCTATTCATAATGAGGCTAGCTGTCAAAGAATAATTTAGTTTGTGTCTTATTTGTGTGATTTTAACACTATCTTTATCTGTGACAAACATTGTCCATGCTAACTTTATTAATGAGATCTGGGAACATGGTGACATCACGATGACAAAGTCCAACAGGTCAAAAAACACAGTTAGATGCTCAGACTAGTTGGGAAAAAATCAACGGTTTCTATCTAATCCACTTTATTTGGATGTCACACTGAAATTGATGCACACCTGAAATGCCACTAATTAACCGTCATTGCCCCGCAACTCTGTAGGCAGGATAGGTGGTTGACGATGGACGGATGAATGGATAGGCCTTATTGCAAAGGAAAACCGGGTAGAACGCAACACATATGTCCATATATTAATGAGAGGAACTAATCTACAACAAAAATTTAAATCCAATTAATCACTCTTTAAATGATCTAGTTTAGTGTGAGAAATCATAAATTGTTCTGTACTTGAAAAAGCAATTATTCTGTTCATTGTTTCCTAAATTTTTTGCAGCCTACAATGAACACAATCAAACGCTGGTGTTTTTCATTCACATCATACCTACAGTAGTTTGGATTGACACCAGCCCCCCGCGACCATGTTGCAGGATAAGCGGTTGACGATGGATAGATGGATCATACCTACAGTAATATTCTGTATTCTAATCAGACACCTTGGATAGAAAAGCTTCGTGTGATGAGTCTAACTGCAGTAATGTCATCACAGTGAAAGTCAGCATGAGATTTATGTTTGGAATGCATTCTTTTAGGAATAATGACTGCAGTGAAGGACAATTCATTTATATTTTTGCTTGGGCTTTGAACCTCTTCTCAACTGCTGCACTACAATCTAGTGGAACGTTGTCCAACATGATACTGTAACAAAGCTGAATAGATTCTACCTTACATACAGGCCCGCATTAACCTGCCGTTAGGCCCTGGGGCTGAGAGGTTTTGTAGGCCCACAATAATAATAAAAAAGTCTAATGA
>JAPMOB010243320.1:0-10271 GCA_029875015.1 Lepomis gibbosus | reverse complement strand
TCCCTTCCCCCCCTCGAACTGACTCGAAACTGCCCTCTTTTTATTTCTTTTCCTCACAAGTCCCCTGAAAAAATCCCACCATGTGACCGCATGTAATGTGTGTTGTCTTTGTGTATTATGTATTGTATGTATGTTGTTATGTCACATATACTGTGTTGCTGTCTGCATTAATTCTTTTCTGGAAAGCGAGTGGCGGCGCTTTAAATAGCTGCGTCTTGGAGGCTTGCTCCAAACGAAATTTCACTGTGTACTTTTTGCATGTGTGACAATAAAGCTATCTTTCCTTCCCTTCATGGGAAGTCCATGAAAAGCCAACCTAATTCTCTCCTCCTCCAGCAGGAGCTTGTAAGGCTGTCCAGCAGGATGAGGAGGGAGAAGTTGTCCCCACAGCTCCATCTCTTTCCCCCCCTCCATCAATTCCCCACACCTCGATCGTCCAGATCCCCAGCCCACCGCTCACCCCAGGGACCCCCGTCACTCCCTCAGCCCCAAGCCCCGTGGAGGGACCAGGGAGCTCCGAGTGTGTGGTCTGCATGGAGACCGTGGTAAGAAAAAACAGAAAGTAATACCATCAGTCTCAGTAATAATCAATACTACACTAGTTAGTGTTGTTCACCAGTGAAACACAACATTTTAAAATCAGGATCATAATGTATTCTATTCATTACTCAAATGTCTTTAAGTACTCATATTTAGATGTGAGGCCAACATTTCTAGTACATGAATGCGGGACATGAACTTCACACCAGGAGTGAGACATCACTGGTGGATAACAACTAACAAACTACAAAGCATTCTTGTGGTGTCCCCCAAGGTCCTGTCCTGGGTCCTGTTTTGTTTGTTCACCAGATGAATAAATGATTTACTTTCAGCAGCACAGACAGCAGCTGGACCTAACTGTCTTCACCAGGCTAATTGAAATCACAGATACAACCTAATCTCTTCAGTAGAACAAAAAAACGTACTGGACTCTTTCCCACAACTCAAATCTTAACACACAATACACATATTTTAGATTCAGTACAATTTTTTCCAGATAGGTGATCATCTCGGATGTCCATCACAAATAAATGTCCATGAATCTGCTCCGAAATCCTAGCAAGACTAGGTGGAGACCTCATATATAGCGGGACCGTGTATGGTCACTAGGGCTGCAGCTATCGGTTATTTTAGTAATTTAGGATTCTTCTTCTCCGATGCTGAAGCACTGATGTCGAGCTGTAGGCTGGTTCTGTTTTACAGCAGACACTCTGTACAGAGTTGTTGTTTTCTTTTAGCTTGAAATGATCCCATACTTTTGACACTTCTTCTTCATCCCTTGCTATTTTCTCTTTTTTCCTCCTCTTTGCAATCTGCACCATCAAATCACATCATCTTCACAAGCTTTTTAGCAATCGAGTTATTCGAGTTTCTCCCTGAATTGTTGTAGCCCCAATGGTCACTGTGCTATATTGTGGCCAAAGAGTTTTACAGATAGTCTGTGTTTGTGTCTATAATGTGAATTCCTGGAGGTTAAATGTTCATATGTATTTTTTCTAGTAGTTCCATTAGTATTTCATCTTAAAATGTACTGACGCAGCATAGCACGACATGGTTAATCTAGGTTTGAGTCTAAAAGTATTATAACTGCAGCTGCAAGAACAAAACTTTCCATTCATATCTTAAGATGCTTGATTTGAAATAGAATGTATTCAAACTATAAAAAACCACCTTCAGTCTCTTTCAGTGCAGAGGATCGCTCTTTAATTCCACCAGAAAATTACTTCAGAAAACAAACCTCGGCAGTAAAGAACTATAAATCTTAACTTTCTTTCTTAACGTGACTGACTGGTTCTCGTCTTTCTGTTCCTCCAGTCTCAGATCATCTTCCTGCCCTGTGGTCATGTCTGCTGTTGTCAGGTGTGCAGCGACGCCCTGCAGAACTGCCCTCTGTGTCGTAGCAACATATCCCAGCACGTACGCCTCTACCACGGCTAGAAGCAACTGTGCGACTCCTTCACTGACCACAGCGCTCTTTATTTTTGCATGATAATGAAGCTGCTGAGAGCTAACCCTGTTATGTATAGAAAAGCTTTTAGCAGGTTTTCAAAGAGCTGAGCCACTTCCTGTATTAACCAAACTGTACTTTGTGATGTATATGCAGAAAAAAAGTTTTTAATAGAATTATTTTTAATGGTGTTGTGTTCTTGGCTGTCACTGTTGTCTAAGCCTGTTGTGTTTTGTTGTTCTTTTTAAATTCTATAATTTATTTTTTTGTATTATATATTAAGAGCCATATCGGTGGACTGACTGTTCTTTGCCTTATTATACCTTCTCAATGGATGTGTGCCTTTTTCTGGTAATCTCTTTTTTTATGTTATTAAGTTAACATAATCTTTTTGCTATCATAGCTGGTTGTCATTGCATCAGTAATGCAGCCTCATGATGTTGTCTGACTTGTCTTGGTCTCTCTTTCCCTTCCCATCCAGGCACCTGGAATTATTTATCTTGTGTTAATATGGGTGAATTATATATCATTGCATATCAAGATAATTAGAGGAGAAACACATTTCTGCCTGGGTCAAAAATGAGCTGCTGGATCCCTGTTACCACCCCCAGTCCCCCCACTTTCTGTATTATACTGCTGTAATTCTAATACTATATTACATGCATGTTAGCACTATTGGAGTTAAAATGAAGATTGCAAAGGGAACTCAATTGTTATATTTGTATGTTTTCAGTTTTAGTTGTCATTTTGGAGCTTGACTCATACTAATAACTACAAGATTTTTCAACTTCTGCTGCTTTGATTTCTTCCTGTCAGTCTCACCCATACTAAATTGATGAAGTAGTTATTTAAAACTACGTATTAACACAGGGACCCTCTTTAAGTTGATTGTGTGCTTCGTGGTGTAAATGTTCCACTATCTCCAAACAAAGTTAGTTATTTTATCAAATGAACACAACTGTTTGCCAAAAAGTCCACTTTAGTTTCCTTTCCACTTGTCTCTGACACCTTTGGATCACACTCTAATTTGAATTGCTACAGATAAACAATGTACTACCAACACATCACCTGTTTGTAGCCATCACTAATGCTATCATACTCCTTCAAGTGCTCTTAACGTTGACATCTTAGCATGTTTCAGGAAATATCATTACCTGTTGTATACGAGTCTGTTAAATGTAGCTTAGAGATTCCACTTCTATACACTGTAAATCTGACATCAACAGACTGTGATATAAAATATGTGTGTGTCATTTTCCTGTGGTCAATATAAAAGCTTTGTGTTGCACAGATGCTGCTACACAGGCAGCGACATTTGATAATACAGTATCCAAACAGAGCCATGTTGTTAAGTCATTATTGGACAAGTGCTGTGTTTTGACATCTTGTTTGTGTAGGAAGTGATCTTTGAACCTCGGTGATGGTGTACCATAACGACGTGGTTGGATTAACACCTATGAACAGTACTTCCTATCATGTCACCAACAGGCTTTATGTAGAATTTACTGAGTGGCAGAATAATAACGTGTTCCTGTTTAAAGACCAGTTCAGACAAAGTAAAAGCACCAGTATGAGGGCTAGCTTTGCCCCTGAACACACTTGCCTTTTATTGATGACATTCTTCGTGGTAGTCACATGATTTAATGGATTGAACTCTGCAACCTGGACTCTGTCAGCTGGACACAGTCTCAATATATGACCAAATGCTTTTTGGACAGATAATAGAAAAAAGACCACTATCTCCACAACTCCAATATCTTCCCACCTTCTACTACAAACGAGAAGGACAGACTTGCAGTTGTCTTGCAGTTAGGAGGGGAGGCCGCTGGCTCAGGAGACCTGCTGGGACTTGCATGCAAACTACTTGTAATCTCTGATCCAACATTACACAACAGAAGGAATTTGTAGCTCTCATGACAAGAAAGATGCATACAAATAAACATTTTATTAATTATAACTCCACGTCTTGTGTGCACCCTCACCTGTCCTTGTGAATGTTTTTACAAAACACAGCATCTGAAAGATAGTGGCAGAACACCAATATGCCATAAAAACCATTAATGAGGATAACTTTGTTGTATACCACTTCCAACAGCAAAGATGGCCTTTTGAAAGTGAGTCATTGAGTTTGTGGTGATTATCTCAATAACTTTAGAGAGAGGTTTTTTTTTTAAATTGATGCTTTGGTGTATGCAGGTCTTAATGAGAAAACTGAATTCAGACCTTTTTTGTAAACAGATTTAGTCCTTTTACAGTCTGCATTCTTCTTTTATGATTTTTTACTAAACAAATAAAGGCATTTTAATTAACCCTCTGCTGGGTCCCAGTGTGCATGACCTGGATTTACCTGGAGTTTACTGCATTACATATGTGAGCACCTGCTATTTTTTTCCTTTTGCCTCTCTTTACACAGTTTTTCTTTTGTCCCCACTACATAATGTTGCTTTAAAGACTAATAGACTGTATGTGGTGACCCTCCCCTCCGATGCTACAGTATATTACACCAGAAAAAGCAGCACATATTGGCACACTGGCATCCTGGCTCTGTTTAAATCCAGATCCATCCACTTCTATGCGCTATCTGCAACCTGGATGACTACTAGTTATTCATTAACTACGCTATTAACTAATTTAGTGTATTAGATAATATTATAACATTAAATAAAAAGTATAATGTCAGCATGATATTAATATTTTTATAGGTCTTATTATTTTGGATAATCTGCCTACAGATAGTTTAGTATTTAAAACATTTCCACAGCTTTTTAGTTGAGATTCAACAATTCAACTGTATCACAGATAAAACTGTTTTCTCACACTACTGTGGTTAAGGTTTGATTAGGGCTAATGTAACTGTATTCATTATTATTTCAGATAAGAGTAATTCATCCAGCTTAGTCATGGTCAACATTTCGAACGTTTGCTGTTGCACGTCATCCTTTTTTAATGTTCCGCCCCTTTTCAGGCTGTGATTGGTTGGTTCACGAAAAATGACATTGAAGAGCAACTTAATGAAAAGTTGAACATGTCTGAAGTAAAGGCACCTAAAGGCAACGATCTTCTCCCTACTCTCTCTCCGCTGACAGGCATTAGCAGGCTCGCGAGAACGGGATCAGGTGAGCGTCACATAGAGCCCATTGGGTACATAAATGCAGGTTATTGATTTAGGGTCATATGAATCGCCCAGAGAAGTCAATTATAAAAGCACTGTCTCTGATTTTCCTTGTGTGGCCTGAATGTAGCATCAACCCACGAGCCAATCATAACGTGAAACGGGCTTGCCGTAAAGTGTAGCGTTAATATTTAGAATGAGGAGCTGCTTACTTTACTTAATTCAGTTATTTGTCAATTTTTTTTATCGTTTAAGGCTATTGTAGACGAAGACAGCAGCGGTACGTGTCTTGTTGTCTTGATATGTGGCTATCTATATGATTTGTAGTGAAGAAAAACAAATATGGACAAAGATAATTGACCATATTTTCTAGCCGGCTAACTAGCCTGCTAGCAGCTAGCCACAGTCATGTAATGTCAAGAAGAGTATGGAAGTAACGTCAGCTAAAGGCGTAGATTAAGCTAGGAGGTTAACTGCACTTTCAGAGTTAGTCTTAGTTATGTAATTTGAATTATTATTGTACAAATAACTATTATAAATATTTACTATTGTAGGGAGGTCAATTTTACAATGTTACTTTTTTTGTCTGCTGTAAAAAAAGACAAAGAAATTGGTTAAATGACAAACGTCACAGTAAAATAAAATAACGTTAATATGCTTAAACGAGCATGTTAATGAACAGATTGATCACGCCTGGTTCACTCTATAGACACTACACTGTCTGAAAGTAAAAATCATTCCTTCACATGATGATGAAGTGACCACATGCAAAGAAACACTATTACAAGGGTATAAAAATATTAGAATAACAAAAATAGCGTTAAATAATGGGCATACAAATCATATCACACAGCACAATGCATTCCCATCAGGCCACATGCTGCTATGCATCTGTTGATCCTTATAACTAAGAGCATAACTTGATACATAGCAGATATCTTGTTAGTATTCTTCAGTAGTTTGACGTAGATATGCTCTGTGGAGTTACAGAGAGCTGCAGACACCGCTCTGCGTATATAAGACAGATCGAAGGATTCATTTGTCTGCCTGGCCCCTACATTCTCACCCTGTGTGTGGGATTCAGGCTCCTGATGTGTTTTGTTTCTCTTCCTTTGGAGTATTCTTTTTGACTATTCCAAGTCCATGTTCTTCTAATGTAACCACTCATTTTGGGACTTTTCCTCAGTCATAATGTCAAATCCCACCCTGCGCGTCCTGTTTGGGAGCCAGACCGGTACGGCCCAAGACGTGGCCCAAAGGATCGCTCGGCAGGCGCAGAGACGGCAGCTGCAGGTGCAAGTGTTGCCTCTGGATAATTATAATGTGGTGAGTGTGGTGTTATTATGGCCCTGACCATTTATAGTTCCAGCACCAGATCCAGGGATGAACTCAGTTTTCTGCGGTGGGGGGTGATAAAGCCTTCATGAATCACATGAAAACATTGAGCCCTCACTTGTGTTTCCTCCTCTCATCAAACAGGCCAACCTGATCTCAGAGTCTCTGGTTGTATTTGTGTGCTCCACCACCGGTCAAGGAGACCCTCCGGACAATATGAAGGTAATAAAACAGGGAACAGAAAGAGGAAACATTGTTTAATTTAGTTTTTGGGTGACCTCTCCCTGTAATTGTTTCTATAATCAGTGTAGAACTAAAGCTGTTCTAATGTATAGCAGTAATGCTATGATGATTAATGCTTTATCACTGCCCACTGACAGCTATTTGATGCATGTGAATAAGGGTGTGCTTGAATACTGACTTCTCTTGAGAGCATATGTTTAGTTTTAGTTTATTCTGAAATTGTGTCCATGGCAACAACCAAAAAAAACTCCCAAAAATATTGATAAGAGTTTAGTTTTGCCCATTAGGTTTGTCAAAACAGAGAAATGCATTGAAATAAATGTGTACATCTTATGTCTGATCCTCTTCCTCTCATGTGTTTCTGTCCATGTCGACTTTCTTCAAAGAACTTCTGGAGGTTTCTCTTCAGGAAGACTTTACCTGTTGGCTCTCTGAGTCGGCTGGACTGTGCCATACTTGGCCTGGGAGACTCCTCCTATCCAAAGTCAGTCGTTTTTTTACGTTTGCAGTTTGCACAGTACACATTCAGCGTGACTCCCGCTCTCTATAAAAGCATCAACCACTTTTGCACGCAGGTTCAATTTTGTGGCTAAGAAGCTTCATAAGCGCCTCCTGCAGCTGGGGGCCAGTGTGCTGCTGCCTGTCGGGCTGGCAGATGACCAACACGACCTGGGGTAAGAAACAGCATCATGGCTGATGGAGCTGCTGAATCATGGGGTACTTTATTAACAGTGTTGGAAAGATAAAAAATGGAATACATTTGCATTTCAGATCATTTTTGCATGTAAAAATGATCTGAAATGTATATACCTTTAAAACAGGTACATTCCAGGAGGTAACTGATAAAATGTTGCTCCATCTTCATTTCTTTTTTGTTTACCTTTCTATCTCAAACCGACATCAAAGATTTGAGTAAAATGTTGTGCTTAGCAGAGGCCTAGAGCTCGCACGGTGTATTATGGCTGAGTCTTTACCACAGCAACCCGGGTTCGAATCCAGCCCAGGACCTTTGCTGCATGTCATCCTCTCTTTCTCTCCCCTGCTGTTCTTGTCTATCTCTACTGTAACCGTCACATAAAGCAGACATGCAGAATGTGTCAGAGTGTTTTTAGTTAACCAGATTTGCTTTATAAAATATTTGTTTATGCCAGAAAAAAAACATTAATTTGTTTATTTGATGCTGTATTCTCTACATTGTGCTGTATTTGGCTGGCGAATTCTTGTAGGTGTGGCCTATTTGAGGCCTATTTCCATCAGTACAACAGAGTCATGTCCTGCTAATCGATCAATTCCAATCACTTTATCTTTGACAGTAGCTCAACGGCGATCACAAACAACACTTCCTGTGTATGTTTCACATTGAGAGACAGCCAGAAAGGGGAGGGATTATGTACTTAATGTCACTGAAGGGCTTTACATGTGAAACAGTCTTGCTGGTGTTGAGATTCATTAAAGGTAACTTAACACTAATTTAAAAACAAAAAAACTAAGTGTGAGATATTGTGGGGAAAAGTAGTGAATTAAAACAGTACCTGGAACTCAAAAAGGTGAGTTTGACCTGACTGATGTTTTACTGATGGAACTAGTGCTTTGGCAAATGTACACTTTCCAGAATGAATTCATCAGCAAAGTAAAGGGAGGCAGGAAACGTGGGAGGCAATTAGGGAATGACTTGTAAGTAGTAAAGGAGCTGTGGATGTTGGCGGGGTTTGCGCTTGCTTACCTCAAAATCTGTTTGAACCAGGTCAGACGCTGTGACTGATCCGTGGCTCATATCATTTTGGGAGAAAGTGTATGGTCTTTACCCGTCTTTGGCTGATGTGGTTCCGCTGAGGGAAGATGAACCGTGAGTATGCACTTTATTTGACACCGTATCTCATTCTGTGTTTGCATATTTTCATAGAAAGATGATATTTCCTCTAAACACCAATTCCTGTTGGATTCTGTGTTGAATTCTAGTCAGATGGATTTTTTTTTTCTTGTGGCAGGCTCCCCCCAACATACACTTTCCACTTCCTGGATGATGTGAAAGAGAAGACAGATGACAGGCTGAGGATTCCCGTGGAGAAAAGTGTCCCCTCCCCATCCCATCCCTTTTCTGCCAGACTAGTGTCCAATAAGAGAGTAACAGACATGTCACACTTTCAGGACGTGAGACACATAGAGTTTGATATCACTGGATCCAACATTGAGTAAGTCACCTTCAGCCCCTTTGTGTTAATCTGACAACATGTCAGTCTCATGTCTGAAAAATCCTGCATCAAAGTCACAGCAGCGATCCTACCAGGTCAGCCCTGATACATTTCTGTATCACTTTCAACCAACAGTTGACAATTGACAATATAAATAAATTCTTTTTCAGCACGCACTTATGGTGCAGCATGTGAGCTATTAGGAATTCAACTTCCATGCAATGCTTGTGCACTGTCGCGCCTGAGAAAGAACAGAAGACAGGCTTCTCCTTCTTGCTCTCATAACATTTTTAACTCACAAACTCTGTTCAAAATTCATGTTGAATTCAACTTGTCGTAAACATCAACTTCTTTATTTTTGCTGATTATTACCGGCCCTAACACAAGTTTATAGGCACAGCACTGCCACTAAATGGACTGGAGTTGTGCTGTACTGTGATGAACAGCGGGATACACTCAGGTCTGAACATCAACAGGAAGCTGTAGTAAGAGACGTGTGCGCTGTGGCTTTTTTTTCAGTTGCGGGACATTTTTCATTTTTCAGTCTGAAATTATAGATTTGGGTAACAAACAAACTATTGCTGAATTTTCTTTCTCCTTTTGTGCGCAAGATGAAAGTGGCGTGCCTTCTTGAACTTGACCCACCATCAGCTGTGGTTTTGCTCTGTAGGTTTGCTGCTGGTGACGTGGTGATGATGCGTCCTTGTAACGCTCCAGAGGACGTACAGCAATTCTGTCAACTGCTGAGATTAGATCCAGAGGCCAGGTTCACTCTCAGGGCCACAGGCAACACTGCAGGTAGGCGCGCGTGTGTGTGTGTGTGTGTGTGTGTGTGTGTGTGTGTGTGTGTGTGTGTGAATATGACTTAAGACGTGTGAGTATATTTCAGTTCCAGCAGTGACAAAATAGTAAATGAACCTTATTTTGACCATCTTGAGCCTGTATTAAATGAAGCCCGAGTGTCAATATAAAATAAATAACACATTATAAAAAAATTTAATTTAAATTATTCAGTCAATAAGAGTTAAAATTCATTATTTCATAATCATTTCTTTTCAAAATCTTTTCCAGTGATGCTTTTATTTCTTGACTCTTTTCTTAAAGTCACCTTTTATGTCATAATTTAACTTTTCCTGACATTGGAATTATAGAGGGCTCCCACACATCCTGGAAAACCTGGAATAGAGTTGACCAATTTTCCAGTCATGGAAAACACCTGGAAAATGAGAGAAAAAGTCAAATGTCCTGGAAAATGTTTTCAACTTTATGTCGCGGTCGCTCTTTCTGGTGTTCAGCAAGCAAATATAATTTTTGAGGGAAAAACTTTTTCAATTCAATTCAATTTTATTTATATAGCGCCAAATCACAACAACAGTTATCTCACAGCGCTTTTCATAAAGAG
>JAPMOB010243314.1:0-20154 GCA_029875015.1 Lepomis gibbosus | reverse complement strand
AGTGGGATGCAGATGCATGCAGGGATGGAAGGGGGAAACGAAATCCCAAAAATTGAATAAGTGGCTTCGCTTGTGTGATTTTGCCTGAATGGTCAGTCTTTTGGCGGTTGCCTATGGTGCCCCCCCACCTGCTCCCCAGTCAGCCCAGTTGGTCTAACTAAAGAAAAG
Organism: Lepomis gibbosus; assembly: GCA_029875015.1. Classification (NCBI taxonomy): domain Eukaryota; kingdom Metazoa; phylum Chordata; class Actinopteri; order Centrarchiformes; family Centrarchidae; genus Lepomis; species Lepomis gibbosus. The sequence goes on along the minus strand of JAPMOB010243314.1, from coordinate 19,986 downwards.
CCACACAGATATGAGGCACTTTGCGTAAAAATTTCATAAACCCTCGCTGAAAGTACCTCAAGAAGAATTGCTTAAGACAATGCTGAAGACCATCCTAATAACCATGAATTTTAAGACCTCTGTTGTTTCAGTGGCCATTTTGTTTGTTTACTTGTTTGTTTGCTCTCTGCAGGGAGTGCAAAGATGAGACCCAGAGGATCAGAGCTGCCTTTGCAAAGACAAGTGTTTCAACAGCGTAAACTCTCTTCCCCTGCATGGTGCAGACCCCATTCAGCACAAGTAATTACGCTATCCCCCTTTGATCTATTCCCGGTCTCTGTCTGAGAGGTGTTCCCTAAAGTAGGGGGCAAAACACACACAACCTTGTTTAGAGGTTAGTTACTGATTAGCAACAAAACTGTTGCAGTTCATTTTCCTGCTGCACCTTATTGAGCTCCTCAGTGATGCTATTCAGTTTGTTGCTTGTCTCCAAGTTAGCAAACAGATCCCCTGCTGCTCAGCTCTGTGTCTTTACAACTCTCCCCCAGCCCCTTTTCTCATCAGAGGATGTGAGAAAACAATAGGGCAGAGAGATAATTACAGCACGGCGATGAAGTTAGTGCTCCTACGCCCCGGACCATAAATACCAACAGTGTGAAATTGGATATGTGGGTAACTTTAGGGCGTCTTTTTAATGCGCTTTTCTGTGCCAGCAACGGTAACTTATTCTTACTCCCATGTATGACTCGTGTACATGCCAGGGTGAATCTGGGATCTCTGTGATAATGACTCTATCAGGCCTTGATACACAGAGGCCCCTGCTGAGGGAATAGATCCGAGGGGATTGGGGTGTTAGAATGAGGCACAGGAGGTGTCAAAGTTGGTTTGAGGGCGCTGTAGATGTGTGAGAGAGAGGGAAAGCAAGGAGGGGGGTTTAGGGCAGATTGTCCATGGTGCTCACCCCTCCGGGCGGCGCTGAATGAAGTTATTTCCAGGCCCCTGTCCATCTGTTACCGTGGCAGCAGCAGTGACCAAGGTGTTGCCATGGCGAGGTGGACACAAAAAGGCGTGCCGTGGGAACGGGTCCAGGGGTCAGGAGTGAAGGTCAGGGGGTCAAAGGTCACAGCCAGCTGGACAGCACACAAGAGGAGGCCAGGGTGAGAAAAGAAGGAGGGAAGGTTTGGTTTTCTTTCTCTTTTTCGTTCTTTCTTCTCTGGGTTTTTTTGCTCGGGAGGGAGACGTCCGAAGAGTGGACACCACTGGACATTAACATTGAACTGGGGCGGTGAGATGAAAAAGTAAGGGGGGTTGCAGAGGGTGAAGGGGAGTGAGAAGGGCCATGGGATTCACAGAGTGGGGCCCCCCCAACGTCCTGGCTTTGGGAGGCTGGCCTGCATTAAGGCCTTATATCTAGTGGTGTCTAATCGCGCAGAGCATTTGACAGGCAATTGACTCTGGTCAATGTACACGCAAATGCGACTATTGATAGGATGTGGACGGGTGCATGTGCGTGTGTGGCTGTCTGTGTGGCCACGGCCTGCACTTTAGCCAGATAAGTGATACCCAGAGAAAACAAAAGTCCATTCGACGACATTTCATTCCGGTCATTTTAAGCTCAAACCTGCTCACAGACAATGAGACAAACCGAAGGGGGGTAGTGAATCAATATTTTGTTCAACATGGGAAAATATTTTCTAAATCTTCTTGCATTTTATATCTTTACTTAAAACTTCTCTATGTCTTGTTTCATCAGCTGTCTTGGCACTATGGCTTGTCACCTTTCATTATTGTAGTGTGCAGACACTGATGTATCGCGATGCATTGATTTAATAGACAACACCAACAATTTTTATAAAATTGATCAAAATCACATTAAGGTTCCATTGAATCACTACATTGTGCCTACTGTTTACACAGCTAAGACATGCTGTAAAGGTCCTGTTTCATTTCAATTTGTGAATAACAAGTTTAATAAGTTTGTTCCACAAAGTAAAATATTAGGAAAGACTGAATACTTGACGAAGGTATGTAAAAAAAATCAAACTTCTAACATTAAGCTTAGTTCTTTCAACTTGCCTTGTGCAACGTTTACTTGTGTTTCTGTATTAATGACTGAATCAGTTCAGTTACTATTTCACAAAAACAGATTTAATGATGAAGAGACTGTGCACAATGTTCCAGGAAGTTGAACAACCACTTGTCCCGTGTACAGGGTCGCGGGGGAGCCTATCCCAGCTGACATTGGGAGAAAGGCAGGGTACACCCTGGACAGGTCGCCAGCCCAACGCAGAGCCAAACATAGACAAACAACCACTCACACCTAAGGACAATTTAGAGACACCAATTAACCTAGCCTGCATGTCTTTGGATGGTGGGAGGAAGCCGGAGCACCCGGAGAGAACCCACGCGGACACGGGGAGAACATGCAAACTCCACACAGAAAGGACGAGGCAACCAGAGTTTGAACCCACAACCTTTTTGCTGTGAGGCGTCAGTGCTAACCACTGTACCACCGCACCGCCCCGGAAGTTGAAGTTAACTCTTGTTAATAGAGAGTATGAGATATTATTGTCACTTACTCTACAGGTGTTCATAGACCACCATAGACCAGGTATTAGTTGTGTGCTTTCACTCGCCTCTTATGAAGATTTAACTTTCCACTTTGTCATTCCACCAGTTCATGAATATTAACTTAGACTGACCTTTTCTCCACAACATCACAAGCTTGGCTCTTATGATAGAGCTGATTATCTTCTCGTGAAACTATAATGAAGGGCTGAGGTGTAAAGATTCAAGATTTGACTCCAAATGTTACAGCAGCTGGTGTCCCTATTTACAATACATGTTCAAAAAACAAATAAAGAATGCATACATATATTTCCATTTCTCTTTATGAAGCCAAAATATTTAAGACTTGAGACTAACTCCTACTCTTCTATCACTACTGCAAACCCAGTTTTTGTACAGATACGGTGAGCACAAGGACACTATACGATACACTAAACTACAGTCGAGGCCAAGCAGTTAGGCCTCAACATTAAACACCTGCAGAGTTGTCAGATATTGAAAAAAGACAATAAAAAATCTTCAAAAATTGAGAATTTTAAATGTTTTGGAAGATATTTATTTTAGGTCCTATCACCACAAGACATTCAAACTACATAAAAAACCTTTTTCCCCTCATTACACCATCAAAAACGCTCCACATTGAAAGATCTAAGGTGAAGCTTCACCACAGATGGATCAAGCAGCTAAAGTTGTGCTGAACTGTGGCAGCAGCGAAGACCGCGAGATTGAAATGTCCACCTGCCCCGTAGCGAACTGAAAAAGACGGCAAACCTTGAGCTGCATCAGTGGATAACACATTATGACAACGTGGATAAGAAGTCGCTTACAATGCAATTACACACACAAGAACACACACATAGACACGCACACATACGCTGAGTAAACACACAGGGCCCCCTTGGACTTTAATAGTTGCTGGGATGAAGGGAGTGCAGGATCCATACTCCTCCACAGCCCGCAGTAATAGGATTAGGAGCAGCCTCTGGAGGGCATGCAGGCCAAGTCCAACGCTCCGTTTGACACCTTTTGTCTGCAAGCCCCGAGACGCAGTTCACAGCAATAGGATGAGGGACAAAAGCTTTTGAACATTGTGTTGTAGCTACAAATATACCCTGATGGGAGAACGCTGAGCCCCAAGTTCCACCACAGATAAAATGAACGGAGAGAGATTTTGACAACTCAATCAAAGATGGATCAAGTGAGAGAACCTGCTTTTCTCCTTGTAAATCGATAAAATGTTGTCTTGTTCCTTTACCAGACATTTACTATAGCTTTTATTTAAAAACTTTTTTAAAATGATTTTATTAAAAAGGAAATGAAAAGGGAAATGTTTTGACACCTCAGGCCCCAGGCAACTTTTCACAATGTTTAATGTTTCAAAGATCTTCCTAAGATGTTGTATTAATTATTTTTATATAGGTATAATTTATTTAAACTCTCTCTTAACTATTAACTCACCTTGTCTTTCTTAACTTAAACTTGACTCACAAGATTTTCCTTTTACCTTTCATAAACATTGATCCATGACGTTACACGGTCATTTTTAAACTTGTGCCCAATTTTCACATATTTTTGGGTCGAAATGACTAGTAGGTACAAAAACCTTTGAAATCCATACAGTAGATGGCTCCAGCCAGCGGGTGTGAACCGCCAACAAACCAACAAACAACAAACTCCTTTCTCCAACTCTGACTCACGTTTCCGCTGCCGTGTTCCTGCAACAACTCGCCTCTCACGAGCAGAGCGAAAACTGTCCTTGAGCGAGACTTTGTTAAAAACAAACTGTGTCACCGGGAGTCACACGTAGGGATCCTTTTCCATGATGGTGTCAGACACCTTGAATTAAGTCTGAGCCTGTTGTGGCAAAAAGAAGCACTTTTTGTGGACGTTTGACGAACTCAATTGCCCTGAAGGTTTGTGGCTGCCGGCTGAAACCATCTTGTGCCAAAACCTTTTGTAGCCTACCTACTAGTCATTTTGACCCCCAAATATGTGAAAATAGGGCCCAGGTTTAAAAATAATAAATTGACCCTTAACAAACAATGTTATTTGAATCCTTGTTATTTTCCTGTATTATATTTTAGATTATCTGTTGTTGTTTGTATTTTCTGTTTAAGTTTATGTATGTGCTGTTCTTTTCATTTCCTGTTTTGGTGGCTCATGCTGCTGTGTTTATTCCAAACAAACCACAAACACAAAAGCGTAATTTCCTGTGCACCCAAGGATTTCCCCAGGAATGTACAAAGTGACAAAGACAAGGGGATTTATTATCTGGCTAAGTAAATTGTTAAAAAAGTGTGTGATATCACCTGTTGATAGACTGAAACACAACTAAATATGATCACAGTTTTTCTCCAAACGGCATACTAAAGGTTTTGTTATACTGCCTCTCTGGTCGATTTTAGGAACAGATTGTTATATGAACTTTGTTTCTCTGGAAATAAGTTAGCAGATCTGTTGCTGTTTCCTTCACATAAAACCCTGCATAGGAAAATACAAATGTGAGCTTAACACACACATGTGCTTTTGGTTTTGATTGCCAAATTAAAACAGGATGTACAGTTATTCATCAGGGGGTTACAGTGTAGCTACAACCTATAGCTGACATGTGCCTCCTACAGACTGCATGACCACTGTGATTATTTAGTTTTGGCTGCTTGTGTTTTCTCCCACAAGTTTCTCATGCTGATAGAGATTGTTGAGAGGGAAGACAACATCAAGGAAAATGTAGAAAGACTCAGTTATCTTCTCCTTTTCAGTAACATTTACTAACAGATGGGGCAAAGTTATCTCCACTGCAGACCTCACTGTGATCAAAGCTCCATGTCCAGTGAATTAAACAGTAAACACAGTGTTAAGTGTCAGTAATGGGACATGGAGAAATTGAAGTTACCTGTGGAAAAATTGAAGTTACTTGGATGTTGTTATGTAAATATGTGTTGAATGTAAAAAACATAAAGAATGTAAACAGAGAGACTGTGGGAATTCAGTATAATTAAAGCATGAAATCAAGTATACTATAAAACATACGTTTGGTGGTTTTACCCTCATTAGTTTACTCTAATATGTTTTCGTTTGGCAGATACCTCAGAGAAACTATACGTTTTTAATTGTCTTCATGTAAAATTGCTTTTGACTTTAAACTGAAGCCATTTTGGAATGAAGCTCTTCATTGGTCAAGAGATAAAAGGAGGATGCATTGTCTTTATAGGTGTCATTCATTTTGGAAAAAAGCCATAAATGCATTTGAATTTCTCTTGAATTGATATTCAGGTGGTTCTGTTGCTCGGAGAGCAGGCAGCAGCAGCTCGTCCTCGGTTCGAGCGATTATTGACATTCCCAACGATCTCCTCACATCCCGTGCCATGGCGAGGTGACACAGAGATTCTCTGTCCTCTCCCTTCCCAGTGCACTCTGGGAGAGTGACCAAAAGCAGTTTTACGACCAAGAGCTGTTGACTCTCACTTCCTGCCAAGAATCAGAGAGACGAGGTTCAAAGTGATCAGCGGCACACATACCAACACACGTGCGATGAGGAAAACACATTAAACATTAAAACATACAAACCCTGGTGTTTTAAGAATTAATTCATGCTTAAACCTGAACTGCTGAACATTTGTGTTTTCTAAAATCATTATCTTGCACAATTCTGACAACTGATGTTTGGAGAAATTTCCCTGAAGTACAGCCAACAGGTGGATGTAACAAGCCCATGCCTGTTCTCCAGGTGCAGTCAAAGAGCATCATGGGAAACACAGAAGAGTTGCAAAAGAGGAAACTGCAGCACCTCATCACAGAATGATTTGTGGGAAGCACTTAGAGACCTAAATGTGTTGAGTACAGACATGGTTTCTAGATGTGTGAACGCCTAATGTGCTACACACGCTCCATAATTCAGTCAGAAACACTTACATGATGAATTTAACCATTTATAGCAAATGGTTATATAACACAGTTTGGTGGAAAATGCTCCGGTGCTTGAGGTTCTCAAATAATTTGAGCAGCAAGATGGAATTGGCTCATCCCACCTTAAAACAGTGTCGTTCGCAAGCGATTCGTTCATATACAGAAGTTTTGAGCGAACAAACTGAACTTAATCGCTTCAGTATTCCTCAGTATTCCTGTGCTGTATAATAGGGAAGGACTTTGTTATAGCAGCTTTCAGTTTGCAAACGGTATCTTTATCCAACTACATTGAATTGTGTTTCTGTGCCAGTGGTTGTACAGCAACATTTGAAGCAGCTGAATGGGCAGAATGGAGGCAGCTTCTCCCTGCTTCTGGTCTTTCTGCTGGCCTAAGCTAAACAAATGTCTGGGATGCACAGATCCAATATTATTATCAGATATCGGCCTAATACTGACTCAGTTAGCTGGATCGGGTATAAGTGACAAGATGGCCGATCTATTGATGAAATTACACATGTACCCAATATGTCAGCAGTGCACCAGTAGACCTGATCATTTTGCTAGGAGACACTAACATAGCATTGAGAGAGCAAAAAACAAGGGGTCAGCAGTTTGGAGGTATTTCACACTTACTATGCCAAAAAGTTCTACGGCTATTTGCAATATCTGCAAATGTTTCATGGGGTGGCAGTAGCACTCCAGAACATCACCAACTGAATCAAGCACCACCACAAGCCCAGTCTATTCCTCACAGCGAGGAGTACAGCTTATTCATTTTAAACCAGGTATTGGTATCAGGACTGAAAAAGTCGTATTGGTGCATCCCCACCTGAAACAGACAATTAAATCTTATTTAAGAAGGATGCAAACAAGCATACAAAATGATAAACCGTTACTTTTAAACAAGACAGATTAGTGTTTACTGTATGTCACACAAAATAAATTAATTAAACATACATATACAGACGCCATGATTAACCCTTTTAGGATGTCTCTTTCTGTTGAGCCTGGTTGTTACTGACACAAAGTATAAGAGGCTGTTGTGGTTGCTGGGAGATTCATGTTGCACCTGCAAAACCTTGATTGTCTTGAGTAGATTACATAGGATTTACGGACTGTCACGTCACCGGCAAATTCCAGATTTAGTATTCAAATACAATGAGCATGTCAGCTGCATGCATTGGATTTCAGTCTTGTATCTCCTCTCCACACCAGCCCTGACCTCAACTCTTTGCTGTTCAAACTGATTAGAAAACACCTTATTTGTCTCAAAAGTGAAGGAAAGATATCTGAAATGGAAGATTTTCTGCCTGTGACACCAACACCATAGTCACCTGAACTCCCCCACCATTCAACACATGTTAGAAATAAGTGACCTTTCTGTGTTAATCCTTCAGCATTACATTCCTGTTAAATGATATTCATTGCATCAAATTCAATTTAACTAACATTATCAATACATTTTGAAGAGGGCATTTTACAATAAAATAAATNCCCCCCAACTTTGTTTATTGTATTTTTAAACATAGAAACGACATTTATAAGAAAGCAAGTATCAAGTTTCTCATTATCAGTATTACAAAACTCAAATAGACAATGAACAAGACACTTGTATATGAATATATTATTGTTTGTTTATATATGAATATAAACAGACAATAATAATAATAATAATAAAAACAACAACAACAACAACAACAACAAACAAGTTAGGTCCCCTATATAAAATTAAGATATAAACCATAACATTGATAGCAATTATTAAAGACACATGAAAGTAAATGATCACATACATCTATCTGTGCAAAGCATGTCAATAAAACAGATCTAAAAGTGCACAACATCTCATGGATCTTAATTTTAGTTTTGGTTCTGGGCTGATTACATGCAGCGGCACTGGTGATGTCTACATGTTTGGCATAAAACAAATTGGTAGTTGTCACATTTCATTAAATTATTGAAGCACACACCAAAAACATAGACATTTTTCAAAAAGATATACAGATGGTCTTCATCAGGGCTTAAACATTTAACTTTCACCCAGCATTGGACATGCTTCACCACTTTACAGTACTCTGAGCACAACAATACTTACAGCTCAGATGTGAGACTTTCTTTTGTGTAGAAAAGGTTTGAGATTATTTCATCATACATTTTAAAACTACTATTCATGGCAAATATTGGTGGAGCACTAAACATACAGGATCACATCAGACAGTACTTCTCATTCACATCTGAATCTTGTATGTTTGAACTGCAGTTTTGGATAGTCCTCATTTTGAGGTTTACATTCAGATGTGAAAACCTGATGTTTGACATAGTTTTTAACCTCTTGTACATTTTAAAGGTTTCCTCAAATAGACATTGGACAAATATTACAAGGATATGGCCAGAACAGTATTTTTGAATGTATGTTTTAAACCTAAGACAGTTTGTTCAAATGGTGAATGTCCCACTTCAAAAATTCTATTAAAATATATATAGCAGGTTCTTATAGATATTATGGCAACGGCATCACTGCGTTTTGTGTGGTAAGGTTTTACATGCTGCCTTAAACTTCTTCACATGCTCATTCTCTCTTCTCAGAGCCGAAAGAGAGGCTGATGAATCAATAAGAGTGATGAAAAAAGGAGGGAAATCATCTGAGTGGCAGACATGTTTGAATAAAAGCCAGCAGTCAGAATTGATTACAACGGAAAAGCTCCAGAGAAAGGAAAGCCTTCATTTCCAAGGCAAAGTCATGTCTTCTTAAAACAGGTTGTGATAAAAAAACAGAATGTGTGTCTGTCTGTGTGTGTGAGAAAGTATGAAAAAAAAAGACCGCTGCATGTGATTATCGGACAAGGGCCGGACAGGGGCCAAGCAGGGCAGCTTGCAGACAGACACAGAAAAAGGGAAATTTACCTTGAACTCCAATCGTCCCGTCTCTGGGGCGGGGTCAGGTATTGTAGCCGGGCCTGACAGGGTCAGGAGGGGACAAGAGGGAGAGACAGGGGAGGCGGGTTGGGTCCAGGCTGCCCTTGGGGTCGTGGGGCGCTACCCCTGTGGGGGGCCAGAGCATGTGGGGGCAGGGTATTGGTATTGGCAGATTTTCATGGGGTGCAGATGCTCAATATGCAGATGTCTAATCGAATTGTGCGACGATGAATTGGTTCCCCCTCCTGATTTGCATTAGGACAATCCCTAGCAGTGGCTTAGGGGTCAGCAGAGTTCCCCTGGACAAAATGAGCAGCCGGCTGCAGACGCCCCTGAGAACGTGTGAACTTGAAGTAGACTTATTTAGAGACAAAGATATTGATTGATTCAAATTTCTGTCTGTCTGTCTGTCTGGAAGTGCATCTGACATCTGTCATTCCAGTGAAGATGTTGTTTTTCAAAGTGTGAAGTCCAAAAAACATTTGTTTTTGGTGTTTAGGCTGCAGTTTAGTTTAGAGCTGCTATAAATGAGTGAACAGGATCAGTGTTCTGCTCAAAATTACAAAACAAGACACTCAAATGCTGAACAGGACACTCATATGCTGCCACCTAATTGTCTTCACTGACATACTACACACAGCTCAGATATGAAAAACACTTAAATAATGTCTTATTACCTATTTAATTACAACTTAAAACCAACTAAACCTAGGTTACGTTTAAATGGGACATCACTCAGTGTAAGTCAACCCACCAGGGTCATGAAAAGGTTTGCAGTTTGGTTTAGGATTTAGATTCTGTTCATTTCATAAAAGGTATAGAGTGTCTCCAGTTTTACAGCAGTTTACATCCTACTACTTAAATTAGTTCTTTCAACATCCACTTTTTGAACAGAGCCTCCAGAGGCAGCAGGACCTTCAAGCAGACAGAGGTTACAAAAACAAGTTTCCCTCTGACCAGGGAGCAGCCAGCTCAAATTAAGATGCTGGGAACCTCAGTCACTCCCCTGAAAAGGAGAACCCCCAAAGATACAGCTTCCCCATGAATAAATCAATGACCTTAAAGCCATAAGGAAGACCTGACAAGCCGAGTGCAAAAGGAAAACGATTACAAGTTTCATTTGAAATTTTGACACACCAATTTAAATTACTTTTGTAAAGATCTGAATTATTTTTATGATATCATTGAGAATAGGATGCACATCCACCATTTAGAGCATGTGAATATGTTTGCAAAATATGAACTGTAAGTCTAGTCCATTACAATTCAATTATGTTGTTGTCACACATTTTGCACATCTCTTCATACCTATTATCCACAAGGACAGATTCCAATTCCAACCTTCCAGGTCTTAATATGTACATAATAGTTCTGCATACAAACTGTACACATTGCACACCAAGCTGCACTGCACATATTAAGATAAGACAGGACTTTATTTACCCAGGGGGAAATTGCTGTGCAACACAAAGGTATGAACGTGTGCAAATATAAAGAGTGTGAATATAAAACATTTAAAAAAGGTGCATTGGAAAAACGTAAAGGACAAATTGGCAAAACACAACCACATAACTAGCAGGTTCTCCCGTAGAACACTTTGTCATTGTGAAAACAAAACTTTGTTCTCTCACAGAGACCAGCAGCCAACAAAAGAAGGCAGCAAAAAGGAAGAGACAATAATAAGAGGATGCAATTATGTAAATTAAATATAAAAAAGATATAGAAGGTAGGAGTAAAGGAGGCAGTCTATTGGTGTGTGTCCTGATGGACCTGTATCTGTATCTTATCTGTATCTTTTCCCTGATGGGAGGGGGACAAACAGTCTGTGACCTGGGTGGGTTGAGTCCTTGATGATGTTGCCAGCCCTCTCATGTAAGTGTTTAGCTTAAACTGTGTCCACGTTTGGGAGCTTGAGTCCCACAATCCTCTGTGCAGTCTTCTCTATCCGGGCCAGGTTCTCTGCAGTGCAGCTGGAGTAACCCACTGTGACGCAGTAGCAAAGATTGCTCTCAATTGTACTTGTGTAGAACTGTGCTAGGAGCTGGGGAGGGAGTTTGGCTTTTTTTGACTTTGCTCAACAACAAAAGTCTTTGCTGAGCTTTCTTTCAGATGGGAAGTGTTTAGAGTCCGTGTCAGGTCCTTTGTGATGTGGAGTCCCAAGAACATTGCTTACCTTCTCTACCTCCTCACCATTTACAGGGAGAGGTGTTGTTTTCCTGGTTCTCCTGAAATCCACGACAATCTCCTTTGTTTTAGTGATGTTCATTACTGTCGGAGCACCAACCACCCAGATGTTGAACCTCCTCTCTGGGTTGTGTCTCATGATTTCCTGTTATGAGTCCAGTTGCAGCAGTGTCATCAGCAAATGTCACTACAGTGTTAGAATGGATGGGTGTGCAGTCATGCGTGAACAAGGTGAAAAGGGCTGGATTGAGGACACAGCCCCGTGGAGCACCTGAATTCAGGGTGAGAGTGGACGATGGTTAGTTGGTATGGTTACCCACACTGATGTTCTGTGGTCTGTTTCTGAGGAAGACCAGAATCCATGAACCGAGTGTGGTGATTAATCCCAGGTTGCCTACCAGTTTATGGCGACCAATTGTGCTGAAAGCAGAGCTGAAGTCCACAAATAGCATCCTGACATATGTGTTGGGATGGAAGTGCAATTGAGATTACATCCTCCATCAACCTGTTACCATGTCACCAAACGTGTGGCTGTCCAGCTCATTGGGGATGGTGACCTTGATAAGACAAGCCTGTCAAAGCACCTTATGATGATTGGTGTCAAGGCAACTGTGCGGTAGTCGATAGGGCTTTTGGCAGTTTGCTTTTTGGGCACAGGGACAATAGTGTTAGATTTGAGTCACGTGGGAACTGCAGCCTGTTGCAGGGACATGTTAAAATGTTAGTGAATACCTCTGCTAGTTGGCCAGCACATGCCTTTAGTGTGACACCCTGTCTGGACCTGCTGCTTTGGTGTCACTGTATCGTTCACTGTATCAACTTTCTGTTGTGTTGAGGGGTAAAGGTGAAAATATTCCAGAAAAGGTTCAGTGATGTTCAGATCCACTGAGCAGGGACATGACATGAGTGTGACTTCATATTAGTGTTTATGAAATCATTGTTCAATTCTACCTCAGCCTGAATAAGAAAATGATCTTTGATGTTGGTGACATGATGGAGGGAGCATGGTGCAAATTCAGTGGTCTTACATTCCTCAGCCATTGCATTGCATACAGAGCAATGATCACACCAATTACCTTCCTACCTTTACCATTACTAATTTACATATAACCATGTTTGACATATTGGCTGCCAACTGACTTTGTAATTCAATTCAAATCAATTTTATTTATATAGCGCCACTTCACAACAACAGTTATCTCATTGCTCTTTTCACATAGAGCAGGTCTAGACCGTTCTCCGTGACTTTGATTGTTGGAGGCTTTTTGGGGGCGTTCTCTAAATGCAGACCCGTCCAGTCTTCAGGTTTTGGACTTTAATACAGAATTCTGTCTCTTGCAAAGGGTTTATGAAGAGCAGCTGCCATGAATTAGCTATAGAACAATTCCATTTTTACTGTCCTAACACCAGTGCTGATTTGATACCGGTGCTCTTGTGGTACTGAGTGGTTCTAACTTGGATCAATCCTCTATAGGTTAAGGTTCAAGGTTATAGGTGGAATGACACTATCACTTCACATAACTTCTTACATATAAGGAGAGATTCTCCTCTCTCTTCAAAACCAACATACTTTTTAGTCATTTTTGTGGCTGTAGTTTTCTGATAATTAGCAGCAATGTGATGTGTGAATATGTGATATGTGTTAACTGAGAAGCCTTCAGTGTGTCTGTGTTTGGTGTAAAGTAGATTGTCCAGTTGTGACATTTCTTCATTTCATTTGAAGTAAGTTTAACTATTTTTAAAAATCTATTAGCAATGTTATATGAAGATTTGAAAAATAAGGAAGTCCTCTCTGCTCTCTGTTTCTAGGTGGTGGTTTCTCTCACAGCTGAGAAATTCCAGGGTTACTCTGCTCTCTAGTGGTAACACAGGGAAAGACACACTCCGAGACACACAATTTATTCCATACATCTGGAAACCAACCAAAATTTGTTATACGTTTTTATTGTTGATGTTTCAGACCTGATAAACGGCTACAAATCTTCAGATTCTGTGGAGAAAGTTATGAAGTTGGTTTTATTACTGAAAATATGAAACATTATCTTTAATACCACAGTCTTTGGGTATGCTTGTGTCACTTTTCATGAGAATGCTATTGCTATTTTATTTATTAATTATACAAAAACATATATAAAAAAAAATTATTAGTGACCCCGGATAAGCGGATAAAGATGGATGGATGGACATTTCAGGTTATCGAAAAAATCCCATTATATTACCATTTGAACTGATGCATGTACTGTCAGGTCATTACTACACCATAAAAGGTTCAAACCCCTAAACCGGTTATCTGAGAACTGTGATCATAAAATTCAGGTTTTATAAATCACCAGTGCTATGATGGTGTTTTCCAGCTCTACATGTTTTACAAGTGTTGAAAGTAAAGACTTTAAATGTCATCTTGGAGATGAAACATGACAAAAGAAGCACACAAGAAATAAATTCATCATGTTTTGAAAAAGTAGAGCTGCAGAGCTAAGTGGAGTCAGCTGATGTCTTCAGTCCAAAGCTGTTTCCAAACAAGCTGTGAAACATACTTCTGTTTTTCCGTCCTCATCATACTGTATAACAGAAGTGGAAACTGTCAGATATTAAAAAGTGTGACAGTCATATGATGTCCTCCAAAGACTGAGTAATGCCAAATCAACAGTGAAATATTCTGTGTTCCTCTAGATCGCTTTGTACTGCTGACATGTCAAAACAAAAACTGCAAGTTTGCATTACAGAGTAATGTGAATTAGAAAGTGTGTCCTGTGTTATGAATGTTAAATAATATGGTATGATATTGTTATTTTTTTTCTTTATAGTCCAACTGTTTAGGTTGGTGCTATATGTAGCCTATTTAATCTTTAAGAATATTCTTCCTGTAACTACAGTCACAAATGACATATTAATAAACACATTGTAGCTACACCAAAGAAATAATGGCCAATGTCTCTTTATTTAAGATTTGTTTTATCTGTCGCTCTCTTTCGTCAGCTGACACTGTGAAAACTACAAGAAAATAAAAGACATAAAAGCTTAAAATATACATCTCTCATTAATTTTAAAGTCTCTCAAGCTAGTGTCTGTTGATAAACACATCAGCACAACCAACATATGATGAAATCGAATAATATTATTAAACAAAAAGTATCAAAAAAATTTAATTCACAAACATAAACCAAGTGCAGAATCAGGTTGTTTTTTGGGCTGTAGGTCGTTCTTCTGCATCCGCATTGTCTCTTACCCATAATGCCATGGTCATATGGCATAACTATATAATCTGTAAAAGATCATTCACGTTTCCATGTAATCACAAATTTGTACCTTGTATGTCCTGCAGCGTTAGCAAGGGAAAAAATGACAATTTACTCAGTAAGTAAAATGAAACTGTACTGCAGAAGGAACTGTACTGTTTATTTCCATTGTATGATCAGACTCTTACCACATTCTATACTGCTGGTTATACATTTATGAAATAAACTTTTACAATGTGTGTTCTGCAACTTAACTAACTAAAATATTATCAGTAAGTGAAGTGAAACATTACTGTAAAATGAAGCCTTCTTTATTTCCATGGTATTACTGGGATCTTACCCAATAACCTTTAATAGATTTTCCTCCCCTTTTCTGTAAGTACAGTTACTATGTAAAACCACACTAATCCTAACCAAAGGTGAGGATTTAATCATAACTACTTATGTCGGGGGACATCCATCAGTGCCCTGGACCTCCATTCAGGGGGAAAATCAATGGGGAAGGCCAACACAACATTAACAAAAAAGACAACAGCTATTGGAACATCCCGGAGGTTCCTGGAAAACCAACTTTAACCCATGGGGACGTACATCCCGGTCAGGAGGAAACCGAGAGACGTGACGCAGAGTGGGTGCCGAGGAGGGATGACTGCGGTCTGTCTGAGACCCCCAGTGACGTGTAGGCCAAGTGTTCATTATTGATGCCATCTGTTTGACACAACAAGCAAAATAGTTAATCAGTTAGCCTAAATATAAATACAACAAGGCTACATAAATACTTTACCTCCACTTTGATTGAAGCACTGCGTCAAATGATGAATCTCAGTTTTGAAGAGTTTTGGCAGTCTGTGTAAACACTCTGTTCTATAAGATCGTTTTCTAAGGTTTTTCCCCCAGTCCTGTTTTGATTCTGCTTTCTTGGTGTTGCTGTCGCAGTAAACCGTCAACATTTCATCAACCATTGCAACTGCTACAAACTCTGGTAAGTCTGGGACTCCAGAAGATCCAGTTAAGAAAAACTTCAGGGAGTATTTCACTGTTGGACGAACAATTTTTATTTATTCACACTTATTATAGGCTACATATGATGTATTAAAAGTCTGATTCCGTTGAATCACATCAGGCTCATTAAGTTAACGTTAAAATTGATTTGAACTCTGCAATGTGTCCTTGAAGCAACGACTTTAAAGTATTTTCATCTTACCTGCGGATGAAATGTGACAGCAGAGAAGCAACAAAAGTAACTTTTCCATCTTGTTTTGATGCATGGATATAAAACCAGAAGGAAATATTATTAAAAATACTCTTCATATTCATATGCAATAAGGCCTGCTTGCATTTAGAGAGAGAGAGAGTGTGCATTTCTCACAGCTTCAGAGCTTCTCATTGTAATCAAAACATTTAGAAATAGGCTGACTAAATGTTGCCAGTCAGTTTCTAGTCAGTGTATTTGATGCACAAACAGTTAACATTCCAGTCATTTTTGGACATGTAGGACTGTGAGGTCAAGTTAGCAACAATACATTTGGATTGTCCAGTTACACTTTCAAAATAAAAGTAGCTTAACATTCTGAAACCAAAACTAGGCTTTTTGATTTGGTTTAGGAAGGAGGCTCATGGTGGGAGTTGCTGGTTTCTTCGAAAAATAATACAAACATCACTGTCTAAATTTGCTCTATATGAAAAGTGAAATGATATTACCTCTGTAATAAATTATGCTATATAAATAAAATAAAATAAAATAAAATAATGTGTCACAGGTCATCTGAGGCAATGCATTCAGTGTGTTTGCCAGTCATTTTTTATGTTTCTCATTGTTAAAAATATACATCAAATATAAATATATATATAAATAATATATAAATAATTGTTCATAAACATAAAACTCCAGACCAGTTACCAAAAACACAAGCCGAATTCTCATGAACACGCAGAGTATTTAACTGCTATCCCACATGAAGCAATTCAGGATGCAGGATTTTTTCTTTGTGTCATTCGGGCTTCTGGATTCAGTTTCTTCGAGAGCTCAGAGCTGTTGTCAGGGGCTCTTAGGTCAGAAACAAACTGTGAGAAACAGTGTATAAGTTATATAAGTTCACTCATATTGCACTGAACCTTTATAAACAGTAAATGCAGGAAACCATTTTGAATCCCTTTTTTATCTACAGCACAATCTGTGTGATTTTCAGTTCAAGTTGTAAATGCCAGAATATCTTTCATCACCTGATCCACATAAATATGATACCCTCTTCTACTCACTTGAACTGAAAAATAAATTCCTTCTGCTAAGTTCTTCTGTTTAGTCCTTACTTTATTTCTTTTCTTGCCACTTATCTCCCACATCATCATATTATCATGACTGAGAATCACAGCACTTGTTGGTTGCTTCTAACTGTGGGGTGGAATGAACTGATGCTTGTTTAAATTTTGAAACCTGGATAAAAGCATCAATCCAAAGACTAAAATCAAAGTACGAAATAAATCACAAAAAGCAGATAATCTTTCCATTTTTCTCTCTCACCTTTTTTCCTTTTGAAAGCAATGAATCCAGCAGCAGCGATGAGGACTAGACCAAGAACAACCACTGCAGCAATGATGGGGAAGGTCATGTCACTGGGCTCCTCTGTTGAACAAACAAGAGTCAGACTGGCACTGAAAATTAATAATTACATCCTTAAATAAATTAAAATTTAAAGTAAACACTTAACTGATCAAGTTCAGTTTAGCAAAGTAGATATAAATTTTAAAAAAACATGTTTTATAGGTCTCAACATTGGACTTCTGTATTATTCTAAGTTGACTAAAGAGTCAACTGGCAGAACAAACCTGTCAGTTGTGTGTTAAAAGCATTATGGTCTGTAAAATGCTTTAAAACATTCTGTGACATTAAGAAAATCAAATAGGACTTGCTAATAATCTTTTTAGGCTTACATGATCATGAGAAGTGATCCTGGAACGAGCAACGGTTATTCAACTATTTTATTATTGTCAGTTATTTTAAAGAGGACTTTTCAGCAGCTGGATGGAGAACAAAAGCTAAAATATCTAACAAACCACAGACATGCAGTCCCAGTTAATCTCATTCTTACCCCAGTTGGTCCTGATCTTCGCTTTGTCCAGTTTGGTGATGACGTCGTCCTTCACACCAGAGAGATGAAACACACATTCATACCTCGTCCAGTCTTCAGGTGTGACTGATGGAGGTTTCAGGTCAACACTCATCTGGAAGGATCCATCGTTGTTGGGGAGGATCTCTCCGTGGTCCACGTCCTCATGAATCTCCTCTCCATCTTTCCTCCAGAACATCATGGCTCTGTCAGGGTAGAAACCTGTAGCGTGGCAGGTGATTGGAGAGGAGGGAGACTTCTGGAGGAGAGACACTGAGGGAAGCTCTGGAGAGTAAAGAGAGAGAGAGAGAACAATTAGAAAGAGTGAACAGGAGAGAAAAGAAAAGAAATTAAAAGAAAGATGAAGAAATTAAATAGGGAATCAATGAGACAGCTTGACTGCCTTCATGTGCTGCACTCTACCAGAGGCTTCACACACGCTTTGTCAGAGTTCCTGCTGTTACAAGGCTTTATTTTGTCAGAGAGTGATTGGAAGTAACACAGAAAATCACTTATAAGAACGGAGAGTGGATAACAGCACGAGCTGAACTCTCTGGCTTTCTACTTCATGGCTCAACTGATCTGGCTGTGCAGTGTGGCAAGA
This sequence comes from Lepomis gibbosus, assembly GCA_029875015.1. Classification (NCBI taxonomy): domain Eukaryota; kingdom Metazoa; phylum Chordata; class Actinopteri; order Centrarchiformes; family Centrarchidae; genus Lepomis; species Lepomis gibbosus. Next base: position 1,483 of record JAPMOB010243314.1, on the reverse strand, counting down.
TGGCCGCCGATGATAGAGCGGCACATCATGCTATCAAACAAAGTATTAAACCTGAGATTTACACCACTATTGATGGCAAAACTATAGTGGAAGATGAACTGTTAAGCTTCCTTTCTGTCAAATTGAAGACTGTGCCTCAGGATGACATTATCCTGGTGGCTATAAATCATTTTGGATCAGAGTGGATTGTTTGAACTGTGTCCTGGCACGGGGCAGCGTTGTGTAGCTCACAAAGGGCAACTGAAAGATGTCAACAATGTTAAGAGCTGTCTAAAACTATTGAATGAGGTTGGTGAGAATGTTCCTCGCTTTGTGTCCTATCTCTTGGACGATTTACCACCAGTGACTTTTAATAGCCTCGATGTCTCTCGCCTGGTTAGTAAGATCGAACGCCTAAGTGTAGAGTTGGTCTCCATGAACAATACTGTGACTAAGCAGTCGACTGAATGTGAGAACCTTTGTATAATAACTACAGACATTCGCAAACGATTGAGTGTGATTGAGCAACCCGGTGCCAGCAAGGGGCTTATAATGATGCACTAAGAATTGCTTAAAATTCCTAGGTGGAGTAGTGCCAGTGAAATGTTAGTGTCTAACAATGTGCCCACTCTTAACGCTGTTTTAAGAAATTTCATGTATAGATTTATGTGCAGACTGATAGGGTCTAAGAATATGATCATTGTGTCCATAGTTGATGTTTCTAAAAGTGACACAAGGTATACATCTTGCTATTGGAAACATTGGACCCGAAGCTTGTATATGTTCTATAAATGATGCTTCATCCGCATCATTCTTAATTGTTTTGTATTGTTGTTGTCTTTTTATATATATATGTATACACAATATGTAGTGTGTTGTCTATATGGACCTTTGCGTCTTGAATAAAATAAAATAAAAATAAGAAAAGGGAGTGAAAATAAATTCATATGTCAACAATTCAAAAACAATGCTACTGATAATATGGACTATGATGCAAATCATACCAAAAGGTTTTTCCTCTGAGGGCCAGGTTTTCTTGTAAACAAACAAACAAAATGTTTGCATTCAGTGTTTCTCTCCAAAATACACTGTGTGTTTTATTACGTTCTAACAAAGGTGTTGAATGAATTTTGTTCATCATGAAACATTTGCAATCCTTGATTTTTAAAATGTTACTCTAGTAGTCTTTTTCTTCACGTGCCTCTATTGGCACATTACTGCCACCAACTGTTGATCATTAATTATGTAAACAAACAACAGCACAACTTGAAACACAACACCAACGTGCTTGCAATAATGAACAAAATTATAAACACAAAACTTTTGTTTTTGCCCCCATTCATCATAAGCTGAACTCAAAGACTTTCTCTGTGTACACAAAAGGCCTATTTCTCTCAAATACTGTTCACAAATCTGTCAAAATCTTCGAGTGGCCTTTTATTGTGGCCAGCCTAAGGCACACCTGTGCAATACCCATGTTGTCTGATCAGCATCTTGATATGCC
>JAPMOB010243313.1:0-18219 GCA_029875015.1 Lepomis gibbosus | reverse complement strand
TGTGTGTGTGTGTGTGTGTGTGTGTGTGTGTGTGTGTGTGTGTGTGTGTGTGTGTGTGTGTGTGTGTGTGTGTGCGTGTATGTCAGATGTATACATAGGCTAAAAGAGGTGATAGTGTTGAAACATGATGTGCAGCCTAACCTTTGGAAGGAAACAATCCAACTCTGAGATGGCCTTTTCAGTGCTGACACGCATGGAGAAACCTCTGGAATCAGATGGCATTCACCCTCTGATTCTCTATCATAACGCCATTCACTCAGTATCATTATGATGGTGATGCCTATAGTTGAATCTACAGAGTTCACAATTATTCTCATGATATGGAAGGAGGAAAAAGATGGATGTTAATGTTACACAGCCTGCATGAGAGCCAGGATGGCATAATTTTGCTGCATTCTGCGTGTTATAAATATGACTGATGGCGATAGCCAGTCTGTTGAATTACATTTACATATAGATTTACATTCCCATCAACATGTAATAATAGAACAGGCCTGAAGGTCCATACTAGTCACTCAGACATGCATGTACACACCCAGCGTGCTCACATATCCTGACATTTCATGGCTAATATTTGTGCCTTATGGAGAAAGATGAAAAGGCCTAGCATTCATCTGACAGTAGTTTGTGTAGTGAAAAACAGTTTAGTGCCCTGCTGGATCTTTTGTCTGCAAAAAGAGATGTGATGCCCAGTTTACAATTCCACATCAACTTTAATAATGACATTTTACAATTGAGTACATGTTGCACAATGATGCAGTCTCAGGTTCTTCTCAGAGCGCTTAGAATATGTACAACCATAAGCTGATAATATTTCACATAATTGTACAGTTCATCTGGCACTGTTTTTCAGAACCCCTATTTTCTTCAACTGTGTTTTGGGCATTGTATCAGAGAGTGGCAGTATAGAGAGCTGACATGAAATGTGAGAAGAGAGACATGGAGGTTGACAGGAAACAAAGAGCTCCAGCTGGACTTGAACCATGAATGTCTTGACCACATGGTCTGCATCCCTAACCCTTTGGCCACATCTGTTATTTCTAAGTTCAGTTAAATAAGAACTTCATTTTGTTTTGTAAAACTTGAATCAATGGTTTCATGTGATTGTTATTTTTAGAGGTGAACTTAGACATTTAAAATTATTCATTAAGATTACAAGCAAAAACAAACAAATTACTAAGAAAACAAAAATGTCAAAATGAAGATCACAATAAATTTGCACTGTAAGAGGCTAGGATTATAATACAGTCTTACCTTTAAAAAATGACTTAAAGTTTGAGGATCTCAGTCCCTTGAAGTGCAGCTTATCTTTCATAACTGACATTTACACACAATACATTTTTTCCATTGTCCTGGGGCTTTTCATTAGCTTAGCACAAACATGTTTACACAACAGACTAAGACCGGGCAACAAAACTATAATGATTATTATTGCAAAAATAATTTTCCTCAATAACAAAATAACAAATATCAAATAAGTGTTCAAGAAATGTTCAATTTAATAAATTTGAATCATGAAGAACAAATTAGCTGATAAGATATTTATTTTGTTGCGGTAAAGGCACTGAAAAAAGATTTTACTTTATTTTACTCAAGTATGTTTGTTGAAAAAAGATTTTATCATAATTGTTTTGAATGTTGTACCTCAGATTTGTTAAGTGATCCACTGTTTGGCAAGTGTTTGTGTGATTGGTGGATTCTAGTTTTGCATGCATTGTGTTATGAAGTGCACTCACCTTGGAGGCGATCTCCATTTATTCTCTCTCTGTCTCATACAACAGATGTAAATACACATCTTCTGATTAATTTTGATGTTACAACTCCAGTCGCTACACAAGTTAAATGACACAGGAACATATTAGCATACCACACAAGTCTAAGATAGTAGGTTAAAACACATAAATTTCTCTGGCCACGATACAGCTTACCTCTTCCATGAAGTAGAACAAAAGGGAAGAGGCAAGGGTGGGAGACCCCGTTAATAGAGAGGGGTCCCCTGAAAGTGAACGTAGGGGTACAGAAAATGAATTACAAACATTCCTCATATATTGACACAGGAGATCTAACACGTCAGGTGATAACTATTGACATAGAATATTGTGTAATTATAATATTACATATTTGACTTTAAATTTGACTTACATTTTAATTTGTCATGTTCTGATAATAAAGAATAAGTTAACCATCTGGTTTCTTCAACTTTCACTCAGGAGCAAAAATAAGTGTTCAAACTTGAAAGAAATAATGATTTGACATTTGTCTTGATAATTATCCATATTGAATGCTATGAAATTTTTAGTGCTTTCAACCAGCCCTACAACAGACTGATACATAACTAAAATTAGGAAAAGAAGGAAAGATCTGTGTTGTTGTTCTTGTTTTCTTTTTTGCGAAGAAAACAACTGGAATATCCTAAATGAATTAAAATATTTTATAAGCTGTTGTTGCTGGTGTCCATCTGTGCTGGGATGAGGACTGTGGATGTGGATGGGTCACTTGGACTGATGCCCTCAGTAAGTCCTGGCTACAGCCCTGAATGATTTTCAAGCTTTGGTGCTTGACTTTCCTGAAACATACAAAAATCCCTCAAATCCAGCAACTTAAACTCTAATCAAGCAATGTCCAATATTTGCATTCATAGCTGACACTTTGTGGTTGCCACAATCGGTCATGAAAACCTCACAAATATCCCCATAGCGCTGCCTTAGCAGGACGCAGTGAAACGTTACGGTCGGCCAACCTTTTTTTCTTGGACAAACCCGGAAGTAGTATGTCGCTCTGTCTGGAAGCAGGAGAGCCACTCAGACATCTGCAACCTTTCGGGTTTGTTGGATAAAGGTGAGCTCGTGCTTACTGACATTACATATTGAATACGAACAGTGATGGCGTCGCGTAGGGCGAGTTTATTCCCATGTATTTGTCTGCTTTCATGTGTGTTTCTGACTGAAGTGCTTCATTGTTTACATTCGACCGGCTGCTCTGCTGCATGTAAACACGTGGACAGACAGGAGGGACACATGCTAACCAGGGACTGTCGACATGTGGGAATATCTTTACCTAGAAATACTGCTCAGCGAGAAGTTTTCGAGTGTCCTTCTATTTTGAAGCCATTGAAGCGTTTGCTAACTGTTAGTTGTATAAAACAGTAACGTTAGCTTCCTATAGAGTTGCTTTATGCCTACTTGCTCGCTCGTTAGCATGTAGCTAGCAGGGGCTGCCGCTAGGCTAACCACAGCTAATGCTCTCATATTATAAAAAGGAGATTTCAGCTGTTTTACTTGTCGTTGTTGTGTAATAGCCCGTGGGCTGTTTGCTCAGGACCTCACCATCTCATTCTGCTTTGTGTGTGTTGCCATGAACAACACCATGGCAACCAAACACCTTGAAATCATTAAATATTTCCTGTATTTACCACGTTAACGTTACTCCTCCTAAAATAGTCCTTGTTGAAGGGGTGACATAATCACACACACAAACAAGGTTTATTCTGTTATAAACAACACAGTGTGCACAAAACAGACACACATTCAAAGTGTTCTGGTCCTTAACGCAATTAAAAGCAATACTATATTATAAAAATGTACTTATACATACATACATATTCATTTCAATTAAAATACATTCAAAATCGAAGTACGTACAATATACTTTTTAATTTTCAAAATTACCAATACTCATTGTGCAGAATGGCTGCTGTCAGGGTTTATTGGATCAGTATTATTGATACAAATATGCAAGCAGCACTTTAATGTTGTAGCTCGTTGAGGTGAAACTCATTTAAGCTGATATATTTACATTTGGGTAGATAATCATATGCAAACTCTTAATCATATAAGCAACTATAGCTGAGTTTTCCCTATGAAATGTAGTAGAATAGATGTATAAAGGGCATAAAATGGAAAAACTCAAGTAAATTACGTCAGAATTATACTAAAGCTCCTACGTGCACACACGTTTTTAGTTATTGAGGTTGATTAAACCTCTGCTTAGGTTGACGTTGGGTAAAGCAATGATGTGAATTTCATGAGGTCCAAAAACTCCGTGTACCAATAGACATTTTTATTGCAGTCATTTTTGCTTGTCGAAAGGTACATTCATGTTACATTTCCTTCCTACAGATATTAATTTCCCATTCACTTGTGTTGAAGCTCGAATAACAAATTCACGTATTTTTTTAAAATTTCATTGCAATCTCCTGCCTGCTCTGGTCTACTCTCAGGTCACCTTTGTGGATGTGCTTGGTTGGCCAGTACATTGGTGCTCTGTGTTTGGAAATGTAGAAGTCAGTAGTAAAACATACATTAGCCATATAGCTGTATATTAACATTTACCCCCACAGTCCTGAGCAGGGCTTTATCCTGACTGTGCTGGGGCTTTTACATTTCACCACTGTAAAACACAGTCAGTCATTTGTCAGGTCCAGGTCTGTGCACTGCTAAACTTCAAAACTGTCGCTCTCCCTCAGCAGCCAGTAAGACTCTTCTTTCTGTCTCTTTAATCCCTGGCGGCCGGCTTGTGACTGTGTAGCGTGGCGTTTCTGCAGTGTGTGTGGTATGGGAGCCAATCATCTCCAGCCATCATGGCATAGACACGCAGGACTGGACAGAGCAATGGGCCAGTGCCCCTTCTCTGTCCTCTGTGTATGTATGTGTGTGTGTGTGTGTGTGTGAGAGTGAGAGAGAGAGACAGATTGGGAACATTTGCAACACAGTGTGTTTTACAGAGTGTAGTAAGATGATGATTTCACAGTTTCTAACATAATCATTCAAAGTGGGCCCCGGATTATGTTCATGTTCTGGAGTTTGTCACTCATCTGGCATCATTCTTAGTGTCAGAGCCTCGCTAAAACATTTAACAGGTAAAAATCTGAGAGCAGCAGATCCATTTTCTCTCTCAGCTTTGTTAACAAGCCCTTATGGAGTTCAGAACAAGACCAAAGCATGCACTCTTCCTGTAATTGCTTGCTGGCCTGTGTTCGCCCTTCAGTGCTGTAGATAATAGTTGGCATAACTGTATGCATGTAATGGATAGTTTAAAGTGAGACAACCATTTAAAAATGCGTTAAGTACTAAAATAATTAGTTGCTAAATTTATTAAATAATTTTTTAAGCATTAATGCTGAATGTTAATTAGGATTTGTTTGTTTTATGTGATAATAAACAGAATATCTTTGAGTTTGATTGGACAAAATAAACCACTTGAAGATTTCTGTTTTTTGCTTTAAGAAAAAATGTGATGGTCATTTTTCACTGGTCCTTTTTACAGACAAAATTATACTGAAAATAACCATTAGCTGCAACTTTGAATGTTTTATGCTTTGGGAAGTGGTTGGCTTCACAATAACAAAGTGTGCATGATTAAATGTAATGCAATGACTATAATAACTTTTATTGCTTTTGTGTGCTTTTATCCCTGTAGTTGGCTTCCGCGCCTGAAATCACCATCTCCCCAGGTGTGAGTGTTGGTAAGGTGTCTGCATGTATGTATGTATTGAGTCTGTTTTGGGGTGATGTACTGTACATACCAGGATCGGGAGGAGTTGGAGGATGATATCTACCAGGAGGATGAAGAGGACTCTGAGGGGTCAGAGGCCAACAGCGAGCTGGAGTTCCACCTCTATGGCCAGCTCCACTACTCTTCTAATGTTGGGGAGATGGAGGAGCAGGAGGACGTAGTAGAGAAGGCGAAGGGCCAGGACAGCCAGCAGCTTGAGGTGACTGAGAAGACTGCAGATGCTGACGAAGAACAGGAAAACACTGGTGAAAGTAGGCCCGTGTCACCCAATTTGAGTCAGTTACTGCAACACCTGAAGAAGAGGAAGAAGAAGAAGGACGAGAAGCGTGATAAACAGGAGAAGGTAAAAAGTAACCCGAAAGTCCAGATATCGTCGTCATCACTTGAGGAGGTCATCGTGATTGACTCCAGCCCCGATGTCATCTCCATCTCTGAGGATGACACTGCCGATGATGATAATGAAGGAGTCTGTGCCTTAAAGGGAAAAGGCTTCCAGCGGTTGCAGACTTCCACCCCGGCCCAACAGGTAAAGAGCAAAGAAGAGATGCTACATGTGACTACTTGTGTAGAAGAAACTGATTGCTCGCCAAGACCCACCCCGCTTAGTTGTTACACCTGTCAAGCTTTGCATTTGCTCACAGCACATCTGAAGTTTACGTTAATACTGGGTCCAGATTTACTCCTCCAAATTTGAAGACATTTTTGTAGACCTCCTAATGTAACCCTGTTTGGCTGGTTGGCTTACATGGGCTACGTGTTTGCAATTTTAACATTAAAATGGCTTTTAGGATGATGAATAATGAGGTCAAAACACCAGCAACACTTGCAACTTTAATTGTGAGAACAGTGTGGGCAGAGGGTGAAGCGACTGTTCAGCAAACATAAAGTTATGTCAGATGGCATTGCTGGGATCGTTTCAGTGTAAATCTGCAAGTCCAATAAGCAGGACAGAGCTGGTAGTTTTACTTGTTTTACTTACTTTTTTCTTGTGCATCTCGAACCAGCTTCCACACGGTGGGCAAACACTACACAGTGCTAGTTTTGAAAAGGGGCTTTTTTAATGTAACTGCAACCCCACAAACTGTTGTAGTTGGGTAATAGTAGCCTTGGAAGTAACAGTTGAGAAAGTTTCTACTATAGGCTAGGAAGCTAGCCAGACATGCTACCGATTGCAGCTTACTTTTAGAACAGATAAATCCACAGTTTAATCCATCCCTTACACTTTTCCTCTTGTGCCTTTGGAAAGGCTAAAAAGAAGAAATCACCCTCCAAACTCTTCACATACAACTCAAACTCTCTTACTACAGCCCCAGTGCATACAGCTTCAACATGTGGAGAAATCCAAAGCTTGACAGTCCCACTTTGGCCATTTTGTGTTTGCTTTGCTGTGAATTACACAGTGCTTGCTGCTGTTTTGTTAAGCTACTGTCCAGTGGCCAGTTTCAGCTAGCTGACTGATTGCTGCTGAGCGGGTTGCGCTTGCGGCAATCAGTGGGGCATAGCAATGCTAGTAAATTACTTTATGCTGTAGCAAAACATCAGCCACAATCTTTAACTAGAGCTGAATTTTTGCCAAACAAGAAATGAGGTGAAAACGTCAACTATTAAATTAATCACCTATTCAGCTATTTTGATAATTGATCATAAATGTCAAAATTCTCTGATTCCTGCTTCTTAAATGTGACTTTAATCCGGTTTTGTTACTCCTTTATGACAGTAGACTGAATATCTTTGGGTTATGAACAAAACTAGACATTTGAGGACGTCATCTTGGGATTGGGAAACACTGACTGACATTTTCAAACAACTAATCAATAAATTGACTAAATAATCAATAGATTAATAGACAATGAAAATCATTGTTAAACAAAGGGCTAACATCGTTCTCAGAAAGAAAGAGAAGCGACTTGCAGTGATTTCTTGATTTTTCTTTCACTTTTAATTATAGCTAGTTGTGATTTGATCAGTTTAGTAAGGGATGCATAACGGTGACACGGAAAGCGTTGTATTAACATGTACAATATGGTGGTTTTCGGTCATCTAGAGAACCCAAAAACAGAAGAGGAGTCTCATTGTGCCGGTGACTGTGGGCTCAAGCAGCTCAGAATCTGACTCAGAGGAATCCAAATCAAAGTCTGAGTCTGAGTCTGAATCATCTGATTCCTTTGATTCTTCTGATTCGGATGGACTGGAGAACTGGATGATCCTGGGTCCGGGGAACCAGGATGGAGACCAGACCATATCACTCAACCTGGAGGGAGGGTCCGACAGCAATGCAGGTGTGTCCTGGTGTGTGTGTGGTCTCATCTATTGTGTGTGTACTGTTTGTATTGGGTGTATTGTGCATTGTTCAGAGCATTTTGATATGTTTTTGCACATTTGAATGTGCGTGATCTGGAGAATGGGAGCAGTGGTAATTTTGTGTGGTCCAGCTCATTCAGAACGCTTAATCTACCTGCAGCACATTGATAAGGAGTGGGCACAGCGAGCGAACAATCTGTGTGCGGGCACGTTTGCATGTACACATGCAGCATCTGTGTTTGCATGTTTTACAAATTTGTAAGCTCTTAGCATTCCTGGCACTGTCTGCCCAGCCGCTCGCTTCTCTGATGCATCTTTAAGTATGTTTGTGTGCATTACGTATTGATATGTGTGTGAGGACTTGTGTGCGTGTGAATATTTGTGTTTATAAAATATTCCACTTCTAATCAGCATGCATGTGTACATACGCATGCATACCAACAGTCATAACACTAATGCCAAAAACAAACAAACGGAGAGACAACAACGCAGGAGAGAGAGGGAGGAAAGAGAGGGAGGGATGGGAGTAATCAAAAAATGAATAAAAATGTTCCCTGCAAATCTCTTCAGATCTACACATTATCTTAACCTGCAGGCTCAGCAACCTCTCCTGCTCTTCTCTCGCTACCCCCGCCTTCTCCCTCCTACCTAACGCTCTCCCATCTCATTCTTTTATCCTATTTTCTCACTATTGTGCGCACTCTCTCTCTCCCACTCTGTGTCTCTCTCACCGTTTCTTCCTCATTTGAATTTCCCTGGGCTGATGTTTCTGCAAGAGTGCTCTCTGCCTCCTCTACACACAACTGGGCTAAAGGAGGGGGTCTGGAGCTGGTGGGAAGGCTAGAGGTTTTGGCCTGATTTTGGGAGGAAAGGAGGATTTTAGGTCTCTCTCACTCTCTCTGTTTCTTTCTTTCTTTCTCTCTCTGGCTTCTCTCTGTGATCTTTGGAGCTTGACCTCATGTCTGCACATGGGGGGTCATGGGTGTGGTGTGGAAGGGGTCTAAAAGTGGGAGGAATGGGGGAGGGTCTAGTAAAAAAAAAGGCAAGGAAATTTGAGGGACGAGCTTCAGTAGTTTTGAGCTAATTTGAGTATGTAGTGTGTGTTCACATTGGAAAAGTGGCAAAATGTATTTATCTTATTGCCATGAATCCCACGAAAAGACCAAAGCCAACAATGATCCAACCAAGTATTGCCTTTCACGGCAAAGTCTGAGCTTATTCCTATGTATCACAGAGCATTATTGTCAAAAAACTATTAAAAACATATCAGTGAGCCACACTGTTGCACTGGGTGACATGTCTGTTCGTTACAATGAACATGGGCGCTGTAGTTTATTGTCATTCAGACCTGCCGCTGTAAATGCGCACAAGCACACCAAATGTGTATTAATCCACAGCTGAAATGCACAGTTCACTCCTGTCTGAGTAACATAACTACCGTGTCCAGCTGTTCTTGGAAGCATGGAGAGGCAAACTAACACTTTGCTGGTTTCAGGCTTTTCATGTGATTTGTTGATGAAAAATATAGAAAACGCCAGGTAGGGACTCCCACAGTGTTTTATAGAGGGCCACCTCGCCTGAAACATAGACCGCCTCTGTTAGCTTCACTAAAATAAATACAGTTCCATGAAATAAAAGATTAACTGTAAACCAAAAGAGATGAGGTGCTATTCACACAGAAAATATCATAGATAGATAGATAGACAGATGGATAATGACTCGTGTCTGTCTAGACTGCTAAGTTGATAATAAGGTGCATGAAGATTTGTGTGGCTACCACCTCTGCTAAACAATTTTCTTGGGGAAACCTTGCTAGCAATGGCCTTTTAGTAAACTCAAAGCAGTATGCATACTAAAAATGCTTGATTGATGCTTGAGTGCAGTTAACTATTTTCCCATAATGCATTGCATAACGGAACTGAATACCCAACTGCCAAAACCGGTGGTGAGACGGCTTGAGAGAGATCTTTGAAAACAACAAATAAGTACTGTTAAATCCTTGACAAACATTTTCTGTTTGTGAAGTTTGATAGGCAGTGGAGCTGAAACGATTAGTGGATTTGACAGAAAAGTAATTTAATATTTTGTACAAGTAGGCAGCTGCTTCATACCAAACCACGACAATCAATATTTTGATTGTCGAAATATATTTTTATTTACTTTTCAAGCAGGAACTCCAAGCAAGGTTTAGCTCCTTAAATGTGAGGATTTGCTGATTTTTCTCTGTTTTATATCATTGTAAACCGAATAGCTTCATGTTCTGGACTATTGATCGAACAATACATCGGAAGACGTCAGCTTGAGCTCTGGGAAACGGAACATTGTAATTGTTCACAATTTCCAAACTTTTTCTTAACAAAACGAAATAGAATAGAGTAAATAAAAATATAACCATCAGATTAATCAATAATGAAAGTAATAAGTAATAGTGGTGTTCCAAAATCACTGTTTGATAGGTGTCAGTCAGCTTACATAGCGCATAATTTCAGTTTAGTACAAAATACTAAATTATAGTCATTCAGTGAGCTCTTACTGCAAAAAATCCCTGTATATTATGAAAATTATTAATGCTCCTCTTGTTCTCTTTGCTGATGTAGGTTTAATTATGCTTTAAGAAAGTACACTGACTAATTTTCTTCTTCTGGGAATGTTTCACATACTTTTTTTATTTTACGAAGAAATGGAGAGAGTGGGCCAGTTTTAGGTCACTGAGATATGGCTGTTGAATTCTCATGGCTACAGAAACCGCTACATCCGCAACCCAGGACTGTTAGATAAATATAAAGATAGATTTCTGTTTTTATATGCCATGTTATGTGATGACTCCTGTAGCCTGTGAGCCTGGCTTGTTTCTTCACGTTTGTGTGTGCTCGAGTAACAGGTTTGCACAACAGTGACTAATAGTATTTGTACGCCTAAACCCCATCTCAGCATCACCAGCAAATCACATTCACTACACTCCTACTAGTCTCACCCTACAGAAATTGAATCCTTTCATCCTCTTTCCCTCTTTCTCATTCTGTCTTTCTCCTCTACATGTTGTCACTTGTTCACATACTTTTACAATCTAATCTTTTCTCACTCCCATATGTTTTTTTTATCAAACACATGGACACACATGCACACACAGGCCCAGTAGCTATCTGTCACCTGGCTGTACAGGGGCATCTGTTGGTGGGTGGATCTGTAGGGACACTGGATAAGGAAAAGAGAAAAGATAGTAGAGAAAAGGGGGATGAACTAGGGCCGTCTGCCTGTCCGGCAGCCATGCAGCAGCAACCAGATGGAACAAGAGAGAAAAACCAGGGCTTCCCAAAAATCCAGCTCAGTGCCTCTCTCACCCGGAGAGGTGTGCGTGTACATGTCCGTGAATGAATCCGGGGTGTAGACGGGGTGTGCTGAAGCTAAACTTGAATCGTAAGTGGTTAAACTTCACTCAGTGGTCACACTATTTTTTTTTTCTTTTTCTGTTGCCCACCAATCCTCCCCCAGCTTGCTACTTCGCCTTTTTTGTCCCCTTGGTCTTGGTCAGTGCACACAAAACTTTGTTTGAGGCTTAGAGAGTCAGCTCTGGCTCGCTATCGGGGTGGCCGATCACATCAGAGTGTGTCTGAGTGTGTGTGTGCGCGCTTCATTGAAAGTCTTGGTGAATTAGAGAGAAGGGAGTGTGTTTGGGTGATTGTACCCAAAGGTTAGCTCTCTCTATCTCAGAGGAGGAAGGTAAGCTCTTCTCTTCTACCCTCTTCTCCTCTCCTCAAGCATAATTTTCTGTATTGTTCTTTACACTTTTGTCATGCAGTTCAGATTGCCCAGGCACAACAGAAATGTTTTATAGTCATAGATTTGTGTGTTAAAACAATAGTATGAGTGTTTTCTCTCTGTAACCTTCATGTTTGTGTGAATGAGTGAGGCTGCTTTGGGCCTGAAGCTTTGTCCCGCAGCTTCTTGCACACTGAGACCTCCGTTGGCCTTTGTATATTTGTATAACATATATTACATAGATGATGTAAGTGTGTATTATGTTGACTCACGTGCCAGTGTACTGTACGAGTGAAATATGGATTTAGTTGGCTTCTCTGTGTGTTTGTGGCTATGGGTATTAGGATTGTAAAATGAGATTACAATGGCATGTTGGGTACCACAGTGGGTGTGTGTTACGTGTGTGTGTGTGGGTGTGTGGGTGGGCGGGCGGGCGATGCAGAAGGGAGGCATGGATAGGATCAGCTCTTATCTTGGCTGCCCAGTGCCACACGAGGTGTAACGCCACACCCACGCTACCACACAGTGTGTTTGAACAGGCACATACACACACACACACACACACACACACCATGAAATCGCTGTGCCATAGTTTGACTTGTATTATCCAGTTTTTACAGAGGATATGCAAATTAGATGAGACTACTGTGTTGGCCTAATATTAGCGCATGCAAAATAAATCGTAGAAATTCAGTTGAAAGCCCGACGCTTTCATTTTTAAAAAGGCTTTTGACTGAACAATCATTCGATGCCAGCAGGCCTCTGAAATGTAATGACAACTGTAATCTGGTAAATGAAACGGCAGTTTCTTTGTAATATGAAAAATCCCTTCAGTAAGCGGTCGTGTCCATTATCGTGTCCATTGAGTTTTCTCTGGGGTCGACTTCTTGTATATTTCAAAATAAAATCAACATTTGGCCTCCATTTGTTTAATGAAAAGATGTATGTTTGTTGTTTAGAATCAGTAGGTGATTTTAGATTTTTGGACATACTCATCAGTGAGAATGCTGTTTAGTACAAGATGACTCTCTCCTACTGTTCCTGTGAACTCGCCTTCACTCACCTAAAGAACTGTTTTACTAAAAATATGCACAAAGGTGAAGAAGTTTTCAATAAATGGCCCTTTTTTGTCTTATTTCACTTTTTATTGTTCTTTTCATTGCTGCAGAGCCACTGTCAACTCAATTCTTTCAATTGTTTAATCCTTCCTTTACCTTAAACCTGGGCCCTTTTAGTTTTCACAGCGTTTTCCTAAAGAATTGAGGAAAATTGTTTACACAAGTGCAGGAAGAAGTCAGTGGATATTTATTTTAGTTTACGTTCAGTCAGCCCCGCTGTCTGTCTGGCTGGACAGACAGCGGGGCTCAGCATCACACAGAGGGAGAAAGAGATGAGAGTGGGTAAGCTAAAGTGGATGAGACAGGCCTTGAAAAGGATCGGCCACGGTGTTGCTGTCGGTCAGGGCCGGTTTGCCTCCAGGCTAAGATCTCAGAGTGGCTCTAACACGGCTGGATGTCTGTCTGCACTTGCTGACATCCAGGGCCGTCTGTCAGTCTGTGTGTAGTTCTTGCAGTCCAGCCGTCTTAAATAACACTTGACCTGATGCGGCTCCATACAAAAACTACAACTCTGGTTTCAGTGCCGTTTTAAAACGAAACAGCTGTTTATCTTGTGAGCCGTTTCAGATCCGTAACACGTCGGCCACATTTGAATTGTTCGTTTGAAGCTTTATGTTGATGCAATTTGAGCAGCCACAATTTTATGTTAAATGTTATGCTTTGATATAATTATAGAAATTTAATTTAAATAGTGTTTTATGGATGTAACATTTTTCCACCTCAACTTGGATTCATATGGCAGAATTACTGTCAGATTACTAACCCTGCTATTAGTTAGTGCGGACATCTAATTTCAGGTGAGCTTCTTCTGCCGAATGTTTGTCTTTTGTGATAATATGTGGAGTTTATTTATACCACATTTATCTGCATCTGCAAGGGACAAGCCATCCTGTTTGAAAGTCATCTTTGTTAAAATAATCTATGAAAATTTCTCTATTTTTTTCTTGGAAACTTTGACTAAAAAACACCCTCAGACATCTGTGGTTGCGGCTGCAGGTGCTCATTTGTATTAATGTGGCTGTTTGTTCTTCAGCGTGAGTAAGGGGTAGCATTTAAATATAATCTAGTAGAAAACATTCTGACTAAACTTACAGACACCCCCACACACCACAGGCCGGGCATCTTGAAACCAAGATCCTTCTGTCGATGGACGGCCTTTAGATTTAAGATTTAATTTGACTAATTGTTTCTTGTTATTGGTTAGAGTGAAGATATTTTATTATGAACCGTGATAGTTACAGTTTGATATTTTGCGTTGTGGAATTGAGAGAACATTTTAGAGTGAAAGTGAAGGTGTGATGCGATGTTGGATGTTGTGTGTGTTGGAGTGTGAAGGTGTGTGCATCTAAAGACAAAAGTGTGTGTGTGTGTGTGCAAGCCGGCGTTAGCCTCACCACGCCTGAAGTGAGCCCAATAACCGTGCCCTGGCCCACTGGAACGAAGTTTCACCGTCTTTAGTTCCGAATAGAGAAAGAATGTGACATTAAATGAGATAGTTTTCAGCACTGTATGGTTTTTCTGTGGCACTGCTTCTTTTTCTGATTTTAAACATTAAATTCACCACTGAAGGTGTTAGAATGAATGTGAGGTTGTTGGGGTTTTTTAATAGCAAAAACATACAACCTGCCGTTTTCAATAACCACAGCCTTGAGAAATGGGTAATAAACCGGGGACCAAAGGGTCCCTACTGTAGTTTAATGTCTGTGTGTGTATGTGTGTGTGTGTGCGCGTGTGTGTGAGAGAAAGAGAGAGTGGGGAGGGTGGGAGAGGTCTGGTAGAATAGAGAATCTCTGTCTTCTTCTTTAACCTTTATTTAACCAGGATATCCCGTTGAGAGCAAGAATCTCTTTTCTAAGGAGACCTGCAGCAGACATTGTGCCCTGAAGCTATAGGATAAGAGATCTAGATGAATATACACACACACACACACACAGACACGCAGAAACACACTCATGTATGATTAAATAAAACTTCCAAGCCTCGACACCTTAATCCCGCATTGTATGTTCTGGCGGGCAGTGTGGAGACTATAACAGTATTTTAAATGTCATATTGTCAACTGCCGTTAGGTTTGCCCTCATTTTTTCCCCCCAGTAGTCTTCAATCCCTTGTGCATTTTCACCTCCCTTCTTGTCCTTTTAAGAAGACCTGAAGAGAAAGTCGGGAGGGAAGAGAAGGGACAAGGATGAGAGTAGCTGAGGAAAAAAATGTCAATTACAATTACCAATAATAATCATTATAATTAAGCAATCACTTAATAGGAAATCAAATTATTGTGGGGGGTGACAGTGGGACAGAGGGAGGTCCCGTGGGACTGTATTAATTTCTGTTCTTTTATTTGGCCGGAGAACTTTCCTCTTATTGTCTTTCCTTGGTTTTTTGGGCTGGGAGGGGTTGTCGAGAGGGCTTTATTAACTGGTAGCCTAGGGTGGTGATATTTTTGGGAGGGGGATTGAGGAGGGGAAGGGTTATGTATTAATATTAATACGTTTTTGGGATGAGGAACAGGAGGACGAGGGGCGGGTAGTGGGGCAGTCATGGATCCACAAAATCACCCCTCTCCTCGCCTCGTAGTAGTCCCCCTTTTCCGACCCTCCACTTCTTCAATGGGCACCAGCACTAGTTGAGAGGAGAGCTGTTTTGGAATCAGAACTTCAGTTTAACAGTCAACAGGATAAGAGGGAGAACCCCAAACACACAAATACGCACATTTTGGGTTAGTACACTTGCTCCGGTATGCAAAGGGTTGCCTAATAATAGCCGGGCAGTGTTTTTCACAAGGTCCCAGAGGGGGTGTGTCTGTGTGTGTGTGAGAGAGAGAGAGAGAGGGCCTTGGCAGCGTACCACACAGACACACAAGTGTGCCTGTTTAGCAGTTTCCTCTCCAGAGGCTCCTGGCAGTGTGTATGTGGCCATTCCAAGGCTTCTCCTCATGTCTCTTAATTAAGGCACTCGTCAGACAGAGACCAGCTGGGCCTGGTCTGGCCTAGCTGGCACTCTCCATATTTCAGTCAATCGAGTCCTCCTCTCTTTCTCGTTACGTGGTGTTTCATTGCTATATATTGACGCTAGTAATCTCTAAACAAAAAAGTGTTTACGACTTGTGTAAGCTTAACTGGCTGACCTTTCCACCACACCTGCCTTCAATAAGGCACTAATTAGGAGTCCCATTAGGATCCCAGAGCTTGCCAGTTAATAGGCCCTTAAATACCAAGGATTTAGGTGTTTGGTGGAACACACTAACGACTTAAGCAGCCATCATGGGAGGCAAATGTCGACTCTTGAAAAGAGATGAAATGCAACTATATTTTCTCTGACTGCTGAAATAACTGAACAAAACATGAAGCCTAGTGCTTGTCTCAATTATTGAATAGAATTAGACTGATTAGTATTTAGGCCATTTTATCATCTTGCCTCTTTACTCACATTTTCTAATATAAGGATGTGTTCAGTGGGTGCATTATTTAGAGTCTAACAGAAAATGGCAAGCTAGAGGATGTTCCAAAGATCTTGAACGACACTGTACTTTCATGCTCATTGGAAGCAATGATAAGATGTAGCTTGTGTCTGAAACATCCGAATATTCCACTGGTGAGATCAATAGGCAGTGGGTTTTCATGCGGTCTTAAACGGAAGTTAATTTATTGACATGATCCTGTTTTCACCCATTGAATATTTCCAAAGCGAGCACAGGCTAACGGAAATTCATCATCAGCATGTATCCACACCCGCATGACACCCTTCTTCAGCTCCTCCCCTCCCTCCATCCATCCCATCTCTGTATTCCTCCACTCCCATTCCCTACCATCCTTCCATACAACAAGACCAAGGCCTGGTTACGTGGCTGTTGCTATGCCGGGCTCGCAGGGTCAGGATTCATGCTATAGGCTTTCCTGTGCTAATCCAGCTTGCATCTGGGATCTGTTTGAGGGGTCACACAGCTGACAGTAAACAGTGTGTCCACATTCTTAATACACACACACACACACACACACACACACACACACACAAAGCGTTCAGAAAGGCTTCATGTGTCTAAATGGCCCAGCGATTTGTATGAATGCTTGGCCTTGCACATCTGTTTACCTGGTTTATAACATTATGTGTCTATGAATGAAGTAAAAGTCTCTGCTCGTGCATGTGTTCCTGCGTGTACTCATGCCTGTGCATTAGCACACCTAGGCCGCTGCTTTATCCGGGGGGGATTATGGTTAAATGGAATGCTGAGATTCTGGTGGCGAGCGACCGATAAAGCCGAAGTCGGCGTTGGGAGAGAAAATTAATTATTGAGGATAAAATCAGAGCGAAGGAGATAGTTACCGACTCGTTGGGGAGTTTAGTCATTGATATTTCGACACAGGCTTCCATACAACACACAGAGTTCATCACACCCTTAATGTGAGGCTTGTTTAGTGTGTCTGTGAGTGTGTGTTCATACACCTACGAGCAGGGCTTTGCAACTTTAAAAGGTTTTGATCAGGGATCCTCAAACAGAAAAGCTTCTGGGTTTTACTCAGCCTTTGTATACTGATTTAACTTTTTTCCCTCTGTGGATCAGCTAGAATGTCCTCAGGGTCTTTTCTATACCTCTTGGTTTCCTCTTGTGTGCTTTGGTATAAAGCACCTGCCTATTTGTACTTACTATCAAATAGAAGTCCACAATTTAAAATATAATGTTTGCTTTTTATTGTTCGTGTTAGTTTGAACAAGATTTATAAACAGCCTTACCAGAATTGAATTGAAAGTTAGTGGAGTCAATGTCAAAAAGTAGTTACTTGGTATAAGAAGCTAATTTAGAATTTAATTTGATTCGTCGGTTAAAATAATCCTACAGAGAATGCAGGTTTCTCAATTTCTGTGATTATTGAATTAAAACATGTTAATTGTCAGCCACAGCAAATCAAAAAAACAACCCATTATTATTAAAGGTAGATTCTTGAAGTACTTTAATTATTGTTCAGGTTTATCACCTTTTTAGCAGTTTTAATTGTCTTTGCAATTAAAGAACTAAGGCTAATTTCTATCTAGTTGCAAGATGAAATTTCTCTGTTTCTAACCTAAAAGGATTCCAGACAAAAATAAGATTATTCTAATAGAAAATCCTAAACCTGCTGTGCAAGTAAGGAAAATATATCATATATGAAAAAATGGGAGGAGAGAAGCGTTAAAGAGGATCTCTGTCGGTCCATACTGTGTAATGGTTTTATTTCTCAATCCCACAGAAATATACCTACTTCCAATATACCGCCTTAAGATGTGTGTCCCTTTCTCTGGTTTTGCCTTCATGTTTTTCTACCCTTGATTGATCAACACTTTTCCAGTTTGTATCTACAGTGCTTTTTACAACACAAATAATAAAAAACGAAACTACACAAATAAGAAAAAATTGAAACTACAAAAAAGACTTTTTATTTTTTGTCAGTGTTACAAATCAGCTGTGAGCAAATAACCGGACCTTACAGGACTTTCTGTATCTAGACAGAATTTTTGGTGTGTGCGCGTGTGTGCACTCGTATTGCTGTGTGCG